>JAPYZO010003555.1:0-44067 GCA_030522905.1 Torymus flavipes
ATACCGCTACACCCCCTCACTCGTCATTCACGAGCATTATCACCAACCTGCACTCACCCAAACCCATAACATGCGCATTTCGGTAACGAGAAACCGGACTTCCCGCGTCTCTCTTCCTCCGCACTTATACATACGGTGCATACGCCCGCGAGCCACCAACCTACATCCCTCAATGGGGCAATGGTGCTGTGATGCGTGTGGTATATAAACCCGCCGCTTGCGACCTCGCGAGGTCGCATTCCACACACGCGCGCGAGCAGTAAAGCGGGCGCGCGCGCGTTAAAAGCCTTCGGATTTTTACGAGCCTCGCGCAGCAGCAGCCTCGTACTTACATATACACACATATACCTGAAAACGAAGCGCGTCCCCGTATACGTTATATACATGTATAATCCATGGGCGAGGAGTTGTCCCGTTACGGGCCCCGAGGGGGAGACTCTCGACGGAGAAAAAACTACGGCGATGGTCGTCTTATCGGCGTTTCGGAGAGTGAGGCGCGTGTTTTATGGAACGAGGTTTGGTTATTATTCAGCCGATGCAGGAAGAGTGTACTTTTACTTTGGGGAGGTGATCGGGGGTGCGCAGGTTATAACTGTTTTCGTGAAGAATGCCCGGGATTAAGTTCGGACCGGTTTTCGTGCATTTTATATGACAATTATTGTAAGGATTTTTATTAACAATCGGTAGTCTTCGTGGTAAGCTCGCTTTTTATATTGATCCGAAAGTGACTGAGATGTTAAAAGATTGTTAAAATGTGACGCGGGTATATAGTTGATAAATTGCTTCGGCTTTATGGACCGATTCAACTAGAATTGCATTTTTTTGTGAAATGTTAATAATTTTAATTGAGGTTCGGTATCAGAATGTTTTATTTTGTATTTTAAGTTTTTTTTTTAAATTAATATTCAAATCGTTATATGAATTTTAATGCGCGATAATAGTAGGTCAATAGAAGTGTTCAGTTTAAAAATATGGTTATTGAAAATTTCAATCTTTTTTCTTACCTTGTTGCATAGTTAAAATCTAATATTCTAGTTTCAAAAGGAAATTAATCAATGTGCGCGAGAGGTTCAGATTACACACCACGTTCATCTGTTTTTTAATTTTTAATTATTAAAAGAAACTGTTATATCTTAATTTTAATACGATCGTCAGATCGAATGATCCCTATGACGATCGATAAAATGATGCCTATGATAAAAAAAATGTTATTTTTGGAAATCAATTTTCATGCAAATGCCTTGTGGCTTGAAACTCCAAAAAAGTGTTTCAACTTGAATCCTTTATAATTCAGAATAAAAAATCTAGGTTAGATTGAAGTCATACTTAAAGCGTGTACTATATTTAAATTTCAACCTTTTTCGGATGGTAAAAAATAGCACTCAACCGCACAGCAACTCACCCGTCGACCGTGGTAACCTTGTACACCTTATCGAAGATCCGACTGGACCTCTTGGACGTAATGCTCGCGGTCGACCATCCTGGGCCTTCCGGACTTCCCTCACCGACTTGAAACTCGCGCTCACGTTGCTGATCTTGTTCCTGTCGGTGCTGCTGCTGCAGCGAGGTCAGATTGAACATTTTTTGTTGTTAGTTCGCGCGCAGAGAGCTTTAAAAATACCTATAAAACTTAAGTGGGAAAAACTTTGATAGCACTCTCTTTTCACGGTTGCTGATCCACGCCAATGCCGTGGAAATTGGAAGCGAAACGCAACGGCCTGAAGCTGCCGTGACCGCGGCGACGTTTTTCTTCTGTTTTGTCGAGTGTTCATCGCTTAGATCGGTCAAAGTATCAGTATAAAAGAAAAAAGTGAGTCTGAAGGATAAGTAAAGATTTAGGGAAAGGTGTGTATATGATGAGAAGGGTATTAAGGTTATTTAAGATTATCATTGATTTTTCAGAAGTCAAATTGATATTATTAGTCTAAAGCAAGATTTATTTTTAGCTTTCGAATATAAAAAAAAATTGTTCAATAAATGATAAAAATTGTGTGTGATATAAATGTCTGAGTTTGATTAAAAAGTAGATCATAAGACTGTTGTTACTATTTGACGTAAATAAATAAATACAAATAGTGTTAGATGATAAAAAATGTATAACATAAAGAATTATACGATCATTTGTGACACAAATAATAAGATTTATTATGGTAATTAATTTTTATTGCAGTAAAATAAGGACAGTCTAGGAGTAATGTATATAGATGTATAATAAAAATACACTTATATATCATCCCGCATTATTGCGCTAAAGGTATAAAGAATAAATTATAAAATATATAATAAACAAATTACGCAATGCAAAAATAAAATGATCAAAAGTTAGTTTACTTAATTTAGGGTAAATTTCACCACAATAAGGTTCAATTTGTGTACTGTTAATGCATAATACCTAGTTGTAACTTAAAAATCGCATTTGACTGTGTACATGATTCATCTTGAAAATACGCAATTCATTGTTTGATAACAAAAATTTTGAAATGGATCATAACAAAGTAGTTTGTACCATAAGCAATGTTACAAAATTTTGGAGAATTCCACCTGATATCTTTGGATATGACAAGGACATTTATATTAAACACTAAAAAATTAACTTTCTATTCGCCATCAATGCCAAAAAGGTGAAGTGAAGACCTCAGAATAGCAGAATTAAAGTTTCAAAGTCATTATGACCGTCCTAATTCTTTTTATTTATACATTTTAAGGATGACTTTTTTCATTGTTTTTTATCCAAGATTTTAGAAAGTGGTTTTTCATTGTGTTTATTTTAAACATAACTAAACGTATAGCGTAAAAAATATCACGCATAACTTAATACTACCAAAAATAATAATAAACTTTTCCATTCTTCAAATATCATGGTTTTTGTGGAATACATAACTTTTAAATTCAAAACCTCCCATTTTATTTCAAGTTCATTGAAATAAGAAAAGTTAGTTCACTTCAAGATTAACAAGTTTATTGTTGCATACTTACGCCAAAATCATCGCATCATTTAGCGTTGAATAAGTATCAACAGTGTAAATGAAATCACGAGTCTCTACGAAAATTCAGCAAGGTCACCGTCCTGCTATCGGATGCACGCGTACTTATAAATATACAAGAACAAGAGGGCAATGCGTAGGTGTGCGTGTGCGCAAATATGCGCGCGCACGCCCATACTAATTTCCTCAAACGTTGTCGTGCATACCGATCATTTTGACCATTCCATTAACAGAGTTAGAAGCGCACCGGAGCGTTGAAAAATTTACGCTACTAGTTAAGAACTCTGCTCCGTTACGTAAAGAACTGGTTACCCGAATCTCTGTGCGCATGTACGGAAACTGTAACACAGGAAAAGTCCGTCGGAAATAAAGGCGGCCATAAAAATATGGGTGTTAACGAAAATTGAACAGCAAAGTGTTGTTTTCGAAAATGTTTGAAAAGTTGCTGCTGCCGACATAGTAGATCGTTAAGTTTTACAACTTTGGGAATGAGTCACGTGAAAATGCATTTTTTAATTTCCTTGTTGCATTGTTTGGTATAATATATTACAATAACGAAAACAATGTTACTAACGAACTTTGCAAGTAATATTATACTATCGTGATGTAATAGTACATTACGATACATGTGACCTAAGTAGCACTTTTTTGCACGGCGTGAAGCTAATCCTAATCAGGCCGTGCAGAGTGCTCCTTAGGTCACAAGTATCATATAATAATATTTTATAGCACTGCCTATAGCCCGTTGTCACGCCTAAGTGTGCGGGCTTAGGTCACACAGTGCTATAAAAAAGATTTTAGAGATAATAGTGAACTTCGCTAAAAAAATTACATGGCTTTGACATGAAGAACGATTTACGGATGGATAACTAAGAATTACATAAAAAAATGAAGTATATATTCTATTCGGAACGATCACGTACTTATCTGTAATAGATAGTACAGAACGTAAAGATGTCGCTATTCATCAGTGTAGTTGAAAGCCGTTAAATACTGTGATAACTGAAATGATATTCATATTTCAGTTATCATAAAATTTGTAAAGTTAAAAATTATAAAATTATTATTTGTTTGCATTTAATTATCGGTGCATTTCATAATTTTTATAAATATACACAACAAATTATTATGCTATATTACAAAACCTTTTATAAAATAATTGACCATGATTTAATTGGAATTGAGTATAGTCCTATATTTAAATCATTAGTTTTATTTAACAAATTCTGTATTCGTTCCAACTGTATACACTTTATTATATGTAAATTTAATTTACGAAGTTACATATATTTTGTCTTGAACGAATTTAATTTTTAAGTAAGATCAAAGAAATAATTATTTTTGGAAATAGGTCATTTTAAGAGCGATAAGAGCGATATGCTACGGCAAAGCGGAGTTTGAAATTCCCTCGCTTTTAAGTTTGTCCAATAACAACAAAAGTCAAGTGTATTCCTTTGGTTTCTGAGTCACAAAGTATTTATGTGACCGTCCGCGAGTACGATACCGTCTTAAAACTATTCTTATAAAACCATTGTTAAACAAAAAAGTTTTTAATTATTTAAATTCTGTTGAAAGTCAGAGTTTACTGTCAAATATAATTACCAGTTTAAATAGACAAAAAATCGAAATAAGAAAGTCTATTAAAAGCTCGATTAAAAGATAAAATTAATTACGAACAGTTTAAGTTATGCGGTTTGAATCGTTTTACCTAGGTAGAAGATTATATTCCGGAGTCAACTAAGAGAGAAGATTATATTTTGGAGTCATCGAAAAATTAGATGTGCCGATAGATACTCGTCGCTGTTTCTTATATATAAATGCTTTTGAAACTTAAATCTCTACAGTTTAATGTCATAAATACTTACACCCTTACTGTTGGTTTCAAAATAAACTATAAACCTATTATATAAATAAACATAAACAATAACACAAATATTCTGATTCTCGGTTAAAAATTTATAAAGTAAAAAAAATGATAGGTTTAAAGAAAATACCTAATAAATACTTGTATCCAATCAGTTATATTATTGAAAGCTAATTTTTTCTTTCAGTATTGAAGTATTTACCCATTTTCATCACACATTCAGAATTTTTTTAATATCTTACATTACATATTGACATTAAAACAAAGTACATATATCCTATAATTATTAAAATCTGTAGCATGATAAAATGATTTACAATAAAACAATACCTCTTTCACACTTCACACTCATCAACCAAACCACTTGTTCGTCAATTTCGAATCTTCGCGCTACCTCTTACCGTCACATTCTCCGTTACCTGACTGTCCCACCACTGTCTTTCGCTTATCCGACGGACCTCCTCCCACGCGAACGCACCTCAGTTCAAACAGACAAAGACAACCTGAGCGGCAGGCATGTACATATACCTACGATGAGTACGAGAGGCTCGCTGCTCGCAAGTTTCGTGCTATAGGTGCGAGGGAGACAGAGCGAAACCGCGGGCGGCGCGCTGCGCTGAACACAGAGAGAGGGAGAAACGAGCCACTCGAAAATGTCCGCTCGGCGGCCGCGGCGGCGTTTCGGTTGACAGGCAACAGCGCGCGGCGCCGCAGACGGACCGCTGCCTGCTGTGTTCCTCTTCTCTTTCCCGTGTATGTGTGTGCGTACGCTCGCGTGCCCGTTTGCAAGGCTGATTTCTGCACGTCTCCCGTTCTCTGGTGCGCGCCGACGACCGGACGGACCAGCACCACCGCGTGTACAGTGAGAGAGCGAGTTCGCCGGCGACCTGAGCGCTGCGCGTCACGCTACACGCAGACGAACAGTGCCGTGGTCTCCTGTGGAAGAACCTAACCGCCGCCGTGCCGGGTCAGCTGTGAAGAGAGGGTCGTCGACGACGACTTAATCTCTAGGGGGTATAGCCCCTCAAGAGAAGGAGAAGGAATCACACACAGCGCTGCGCTGCTGTTGCACACGCACAGGCGCGCGCGCGCGCGAGAGAGAGAGAGAGAGGGATATAGCTGCCCCGCTGGACTTTTAATATTCTCGTACCCGCGTGCGCGTGGCATTATGAATTATTGATTCGGGGATATATATACGTGCTGTGCTGCACGGTGCTCGCATGTGCCGCGTCCAGGTGGCCCTCGACGTGCGCTGATCCCTCTCTGTGTGTGTGCGTGTGTGTGCACCTCTACACGCGACATGGCATCTCGCAGGTGAGTGTGTCTCCCTCTCTCTTTCCCGCTGTATACGTGTATACTTTTACATGTATGTATATATATATATATGTACAACTAACTATACACACACTGTACGGCTATAGGCAGAAATAGGTGTTCACATGTAGGACGATTTTCGCCTGCTCCGTTCTTCCGCGCGCGACTCTCGCTTTTGTTGTGAGGAGGAGTGTACGGCTGTACTCTTGTATATAAGTAGTATGGGTAGGCATGTGCTAGCTCCGTATACACATACAGATAAGCGCGCGCGCACACATGCCACCTACGAAAAAATCTCGGCGTTCCGCGCGCGCAGCTCTTCTCGTCCGATCATAATTCACGGACAGCGCATGCGAGAGGAGAGCAAAAGAGTATAAGAGACAGAGACTCTCCTCCCCGTTTTTTCTCGCTCGTCCTCGGCCCGCGATATGCATCGCTCCGTCTTCGTCTCCTCTCACCTCTATACGCTGGTTATGCCTCCTTCACACTGAGGTTCTTGAGCGCTCTGCAGTTGCATATACATGTGCAGCGGGTCGATTTTTTTCGAATTCGCGATGGTTGGTCTCCGAGAGGAATTTGTCGGAGTCGATTAAGTAGTGGAGAACGAATGAGAGGATGGGAAGGGCAAGGTTGCTACGTGCGTGGTTCGGAGTTGAGTGTATAGATTGATTGCTCCGATTGTATTTATAAGCGTTTCATCTATACGAGTATAATGAAACAAACGTCGTTGATATATTGAGTTTATTGTAGTAGTAGAAATGCTTTCAATTGAGATTTATAAAATAAATTTCGAAGCTTATAATCTATTTTCAGCAGCTCTGTTGCCTATTTTGTATTACCTACTTCATGTAAAATAATGTCTTATTTAAAATACATAAGGATCAAGGTCGTATACAATTAAAATGATTTCTTACATAAAAAATATTTTAATTTTAGTCTCATATCCTGCAAATTTTAATTTCAAATCAGTATAATTTTCAAATGAATAAATATATTTGTGATGAAAATGTTTATTCTTAAGAGATATTGAATGATTAAAGAAAAAGAAAGAATAGAGAGAGTTATAAATATATAATTTGATCTAGTAAAGTAATTCAATTAAAAGTTCAAATAGGTAGTTGATAAGTCGTGATAATTCGTACTGATGATTCCTGCCTGTGTTTGTGGTTACTCATCCTGCCAGATATTCCACATGCTTTGTCCAATCATTATTTATCAGCAATGAATTAGTTATACAAGATAGAATATTTGTACGGGAATTATAATATGATACATAGGTTTAATTATATTTCAGCTTGAATTATTGTGAGAACTATTAAAGTAATGTTTAAACAGAAAATTGTTTTAATGTGTAATTATTTAGAACAATTCGCATTTATTTTTTATTAAAACAATCTCACAATTAAAAATGAATTCTGACTAGTAATTCAACAGAACGAAACATATATCATAAATGTAGGTGGATGTAGATTCAGTATTCACTGTATATAAAGCGCCTGACTATACGCAGCAGTTTTTCTTATACTTACTTAAGATTCATAAACGCACTTTCTCATCTTAATATATTCTCTAATTGCTTGCAGTCTTTTAAGTTTTCTATGATTAAAAAAGTTGGCGATTCTCGGTCACCGTTATTTTTCATTTATTTTTTAATACCGTACAAAAAGTAGTTAAAAAACCATTACGTCCAATAGATAGAACTCTAGAAACTTTGTGCACCTGTTGTCATACGTTGCACTATAATTGAGCACAATAAACCGAGTAATGTTTAAATGCAATGAAAACTTTCTTAACATTTCTACCTGAACGTTCTTGAAAATAATTAAGTTATTATATCATTACCATAAATTTTGCAAATGACAAACGTTACGACAAACGTACAGTATACAAAACCTTGCTCTCACTAAAAATATTTTCTAAAACCACCCTTCTTCTGCAATCGAATCTAAACGATATTTCTATAACAGAAATAAAATCAGTCAACCTGAATTACCACCGATCAATTGAAAATTTAGTAAAAGAAATTCATAGACGAAAACCTTGAGGTAAACCGGCAATCAATCTCATTGATCCAAGGCTGCTGAGGTTTCCCTCGTCTCCCCGGCAATTAAAAATTAATACCGTTCTATACCCAACGCTTCCAACCCATCATCCTATCAATACTGCATATCCTCCCGGCGAACTCTAATAAAATACAATCGTCCTTTGACCAAACGTATAAGTACCTACGCACGCATTCGCAGCAGCCTCTCTCGTAATGACTCAACAACGACCCATTGACTCACTATACGCGCGGAACAACCGTTCGTCTACGTAAAAAAGAGCCGTGAAAAGCTAGGCGAAACTCTCCGCGCATATTAAAACAAAACGATAATTCCCCCGCGCGCGTGTCTGGCAGCGGCGGCGCGACAATAAGTAATAATTTCCGTCCACACGTACGTACGTATATACCCTTGGAAACACGCGCGCGCGGCTAGGCCGCAGTGTATATAGTCGCGGCGGCATTACTCCTTCTCTCCTTCCTTCCGCGAAACTCATATACACACGCTAATACTCGGCAACTACTCCTGCGCGCGCGCACATCGCCGTTGCGCAGTCCCACTTTCGTCGGTGCGCGAGCTGTGCTCCCGCGATTTTCCGCGCACACGTCGCCGCTTCTCAGTAGCCCATCTATATACCCACACACACTTATATACATATTTATTCTGCCGTGGAAAAATTTTTTTTTCTCTCGCCGCGCGCTGCTGCAGCAGCCGTGTGTGTTCTCCAGCGCGTTTTTATAAAAAGAAGCTCGCCCGGCCGCGGCTGCATCATACATACTTTGCTTGGCGGTGGCGGCGCGACGATCCGCTCTCGAAAGTTTTGACTGTTAAGGTGCGCGCGCTCGTTTTGCTGCCTTTTACGGGTGTTTTGTGTGTGCATGCAGCCTGCACGCGCGTGCGTCTGAGTAGTCTCTCTGCGAGAGATGCGGTGGTGGCGATTGTCATCGTCCTCCATCAGCTGCAAGCACCATCGCGACCTCTGATATCTGCGCGTGTCTCTGTGTTTGTGCCGCAGTGCTCTACATGCTGAGCGAGAGAGATATGATCGATGGTAAGTGAAGGAGGGAGGCTGTGTGTGTTTACGCGTACAGGAGAGAGGGAGGGTTGCGATATAGGGCCGATGAGAGTTTTCTGGAATTGGAGCAGGTGGATAAAGGGGCGGGTTCCCCAGATTTTTCGCAGAGTTTCGAGTGGATTTAGCGCGGAGTGACACGGGAGAGTATAGTGCTGTGATATATACTTACTCTCGTTTTCGTTCTGTAGGAGATTAGAGTGGCTTTAATGTGATTAATAATTTCGGAGCTTTTTGACCGACATTTTCGGAGCAAAGCTTACGTGCTCTATATCCGGAGGGTGCTTCGTTCGTTGTACGTAATTAGGTGTCAGGCTCGAGAATTTTAGCGCAGTGGTCATAAGTACGAGCTTTTGGAGCATTTTTTGCTCCAAAATAAGTAATTTGGTGTATTCCTTCGTATTTCATATATAAGATTAACAAAGTTAATTAACTTTAATTAAATGTACAACCACACGACTATACAAGCTTTACAAGGTAAAAATATTTATTTCGCACCATTTGTCCTAATTATACCGTATTATCCGAACAAAGTTTTTCACACGAATCGATTACCATAAAAAACGTTTTTATTTCCAACAATAAAAAAGCACAATTCGTCTATTAAAAAGAAAAAAAGATCTTACACAAAAGATATATAAATTTTTTCCTCCTTTTTCATCGCAGGTAAACACAATCAGAAATTCCCACAACAATATTAGTCACCCGCGCGAGATCATTGTTTGGCCTTCGCCGTCGCCGTCGTCGCGCGAACACGAAAAATTCCTCGTCGCGTTAGATCACGGGCTTAAAAAAAACTTTTCGTGCATCTCTCGATATTATTTGGACATTGTTCGCGTGCCACTTGGGTGATGTCGGTAGTTTTTACTGGGCGCGGCGGCCGCATATGTAGGTATATAGCTCTCGTGTATAGATCTTCGACGTTGCGCGCGCCTCAATGTCACACACGCGCAAAAGGACTTCTCTCTGCTGCGCCGCGCGCGCGCAGACACACGCGACGTCGAGAGATTGTTATTTCGTGCGCGCGATTCTCGCGGTCGATTAGGGAAAAAAAGGAGGAGAGACAAAAAATATGGTCGACGTGAGAGATTCCTTACGGATAGCCCGCTGGTTTATTTATGCAACAAAATAACAGTTAATAGCATGTACATACGTAATTGGAAGTCACAGCGATGGTTTATTATTTTTTTTTTTTCGTCGAATTCGTTTTCTTCTTGTGCACAGACGGATGGATTTATTTTTCCCGTAATGGGAAGAGATTTCTTGGTCGGAAAATTGCCCGGAATACAATATTGCGCGAGACGTAATTTCAGGATAAATTATTGTTTTTTAAGTGGCATTTGGTCATACGTTTTTTTTACGTGAAACATTTGTTAATTGGATAATTAGACTGAAAAGTTTTTTGAAATAATTAAATTTCCATTTGATATCTCTTCTTTACTGATTTATTTTTCAAGTTTATTTTTAATTAATTTTTATACCTGAATTATGCTCAAGTTAACTTTTAAAATCATCTTTTTATATATACTATCTTCAATTAATAAATTATCTACCCAATTCTTTCACAGAATTAATGATCTGTATTTCATTCTGTATTTCATTTCATTTTCACAGATGGTTTCATCCAAATATCACGGGCTTAGAAGCAGAACGACTTTTGATGGAACGAGGTTACGACAGTTCGTTCCTTGCACGGCCTAGTTCCTCTAATCCTGGTGACTTCACACTGTCTGTTAGGTAATTTATACATTATCATTGATGAAAATATAGTATATTTCGATACAAGTACGAAAGAGTTGATTCTAGCACGAGTGTAGAATCATCTTTCGCACGTGTATCGAACAATATTTTTTTATACAAAAGGCGTAAAAGGGATTTTAAAAATTTACAGAATGTATAAAATCGTATTTTTATGCACACTATATCGAAAAGTATCTATTTAACTGACTTTATTTTACATATTATTATAATTTAGACGTAATGGGGAAGTGACACACATCAAAATTCAAAACACCGGAGATTTTTATGATCTTTATGGAGGAGAAAAATTTGCAACATTATCGGAATTGGTGCAATTTTATATGGAAAACGGTGGACAGTTGCGTGAAAAAAATGGCGAAGTTATTGAATTAAGATATCCCTTGAATTGTGCAGATCCAACTACTGAAAGGTAACTGTCAGAACTATTCAAGTATAAAATAAAAAAGAAACAGTTTTTTGCTGTGTCAGTCTGTTTCTATTAAACTGATTGAATCATTCTAACACTTTAATGAATATTGTTAAAGGTGGTTTCATGGCCATTTGTCGGCTAAAGAGGCAGAAAGACTGATGCTAGAGCGAGGTAAAAATGGCTCATTTCTTGTTCGTGAATCCCAAAGTAAACCTGGAGACTTTGTCTTATCAGTAAGGACTGACGATCGTGTCACGCATGTGATGATTAGATCTCAGGTTAATTTCATTTATTTATATGTAATATATATAAATTTAAAAAATTAAAAATTAATATATTATATTTCCAAATATAGGATAATAAATATGATGTTGGAGGTGGAGATAAATTTGATAGCCTCAGTGATTTGATTGAACATTATAAAAGAAATCCAATGGTTGAGACCAGTGGGAGTGTGGTGCATCTTAGGTTTGTATTCTGAGAATAAAATACTTACAAGGAGATGATCAAGGGTGCAGATCCTGGATTTGACCAAAACTGCAGGAGGTACTTCTTTATGACAAATAATGAGAAACGTGTCTCTGGGTTTTTGTGAATGAGCCTTTTTTCCGAAACTCAAGCTATTTTATGTCTAAAATGAACAATTTACGATAAAAATGGGGTTCTTCTTTAGTTATAGCTTTTTGAATATTTCGGTTATATAAATGGGCTAAAAAGTTTATAAAAAAGGCAAAAAAAGCTTTAATTTAAGTTGTGTTTCATTAAAAAATATCGTTTTTTAAAGAAGTTATAGGCTATAAAAAGTAAAATAAGAAGATAACTTGAAATACCAGCCGTTAAATGCTTGAAAAAAATAAGAAATTTTTAGTGATTTTCTTACTTTATTTTTCATAGCCGATAATTTTTTAAAAAATCGAAATTTTTCAATGAAACACAATTTAAATTAAAGCTTTTTTTGCCTTTTTTTATAAACTTTTTAGCCCATTTATATGACCAAAATATTTTAAAAGCTATTAGCCTATTTTTATCGAAAATTGTTCATTTTAGACATAAAATAGGTTAAGTCTCGGAAAAAAGACTCATTCGCAAAAATCCCGAGACACGTGTCTCATTATTTGTCAAAAATAAGTACCTCCTACTGTTTTAACCAAATCCAGGACCCGCACCCCTGATCATCTCCTTATTAGATAGCATTTTTCTATGTAAATATTTAATTTTTAATTTAAATTTCTTCAATTTTTCTATAGGCAACCATTTAATGCTACCAGAATAAATGCAAGTGGTATTGAAAGTAGAGTTAGGCAATTACACAAAGAAAATGGTTGTTCAAATGGATGGCTATGCTGGAATGGTGCAAACGGCGAAGATGAAGGAGCCGGACGAGGAAAGGGAAAAGCTGGCTTTTGGGAAGAATTTGAATCATTACAACAATTAGAATGTCGGCATTTATTTTCCAGAAAGGAAGGTCTTAGACCAGAAAACCGAGCCAAGAATAGATACAAAAATATTTTACCTTGTAAGACAAAAGAAGTTATTAAATTATTCAGTGGATATTCAATTTCCTAATTTATTTAAAATTTTTAGTTGATCACACAAGAGTGAAATTAAAAGATGTTGATCCAAATATTCCTGGTTCTGATTACATCAATGCAAACTATATAAAGGTACAAACTTCTATAATGAATTGTTATTTGAAAATGAACAATAATTTAAAATTTTCTAAGTTCTTCAATATTTATATTAAAATCTATGAAAATTGTTTATTTTGAAACTTGCAGAATGAAGAAGAGTCAGGGGGTGTAGGGGGCACAGACAATAGTCCATACAATAAATGTTACATTGCCACTCAAGGATGCTTACCAAATACAATTGCAGACTTCTGGCACATGGTATACCAAGAAAATACTCGTGTTATTGTCATGACTACAAAAGAAATGGAAAGAGGGAAAGTAAGCATAGTACATTCACAACTACATTTAGCATAATAATTTTGATTATAATAAAATTCTATTACTGAACATTTAAATAAAGTTTTACTACTGATGATTTAAATAAAGTTCTATTACTGATGATTTAAATAAATATAACATTTTTAGAATAAATGTGCTCGGTATTGGCCAGAAGAAGGAGAAACCAGTGAATATGGAAATGAATGGAAAGTACGGGCATTAGGTCGCACATCCACAGCTGATTACACATTAAGAGAATTTTTATTGCAAGGAACTAAACATAGTGTCCAGGAACCTAGACGAATTTATCATTATCACTTTCAGGTGCGTGTTTTAGTATATTCAATGTATAATGATTTGTTATCTAAATAATAACTTTGCACTAATTTAATTCTTAGGCATGGCCTGATCATGGAGTACCTGCTGATCCAGGTTGTGTTTTAAATTTTCTTCATGACGTTAACGCTAGACAAGAGTCTATTTCTGGTAACACCTCTCCAGGTGGTCAAAATTCTAGTGTTGGTCCTGTACTTGTTCACTGCAGTGCTGGCATTGGTCGAACTGGTACATTTATAGTTATTGATATGATTCTGGATCAAATTAAAAGACACGGTAATAATTGGCATCATAAGAGTATACTAAACATTTTTCAAATTAAATTTTCATTACTTATAATATAATTTATAATTATAGGCTTGGATTGCGAAATAGATATTCAAAGAACAATTCAGAGGGTACGATCACAGAGATCTGGAATGGTTCAGACTGAAGCACAATATAAATTTGTTTATCTAGCTGTTTTGCACTACATTGAAACTGTGTCACAGAGAATGCAAGCTGAGCAGGTAATATTAATCTATTAAAATTTAATCTATTCATATAAAGTTTTGTACTGTATTTGTTTTCTTTATAACTATACAAATAATATGTTCTTATTGTAAAACATATATTTTTCATTCATTGCAGAAATCACTTCAATTGGGACGTGAATATACGAATATTCGTTACAAGAGCGAAGGAATTAACACCAGTGAAACGCCACTCTCAACGCCGAATCCAGCTGCAATTTCGACGACAAGTTTTACTCTCCCGGCACCTGTCAGTGGCATGAGGCCAAAGTAATTGAATCTGACAACTCTGTGTGCGTGTGTGTGTGCGTGTGTCGTCTGATCGTCTCAAAAGTCAAAACCCTCTACGACTATTCTTAGCTATGCGCTTTTCTTAGGCCTACAAACCTAACCTATAGAGGCATGATAATTGCGTATCGTAAAAACCGTCTACCAGTCCTAAAACTCTGGTTTCAAGGGAACACAGGCCTAAGTTGTCGTAAAGTGATAAGTTGTTTCCTTTTTATACTCAAAGATTTTAGATAATTTAATGAGCTTTTAAGTATGTTTGTTTGATTCAATGAGAGAATGGAAAAAGGAAATTTTGAAACAAACTTGCGTACGAGATGCCTTTTTTAAAGAGAAATAAGAAAAATTGGATTGTGTATAAAGAGGAGAAAGATTTTATTCATTTTTGTAAGCTCTGTGTCTCCCGAAATTTATTATAATGACGATGATGGTCTTCCCTAGTTAGAAAATTCCATTGAGAACAAAAATTATAAACCTTTTTTTATTGTTTTCTGGTTGAAGTTAAACTGCCAGGTCATCAATTAAATTCAAAATTTTCTAAAATTTAATTGTTAGCATGGTTATAATTAAATAGGGCATAATGTTAAAATTAGTCTGATTGAATTATTATTTGTATTTTAATGAAATTTAATAAGATATAATTTAAAAAATACTGTGTAATCTTAAACGTTACCTAACAATTACAACCTGTATAATTGTAATTTTCATTTTTTAAAAGTATACCAATCGTAGAAAGATGAATGCATATTAGAATTAACCAAAAACTTACTAGCAATTAATGTTTAATTGGATTATAAATGGTTTTCAGTCAAATATTCTATCCAGGGTTGATCCTGCATGTGGTCGCATAATATATTGAAGTATCGTATAAATATATAGATATATATATATCATTTATATGAGAAGGTGATCGCACTGAGCTAAAGTTCAGAACATTGCACTTCTTGATAATGTCACAATTGGTGCAATGAGCCTTTCGGAAGCTGTGAAGATATAACACGTCGCTGGCGAAGTAACACCGGTGCGTGAGAATCAAAAATAAAAGAGGATAAATAGTTTTAGAACGGAGAGTGGACGATTGCTCTTTCATAATTAGCATGTCGTCATGATGTCGGGAATCGTTGAAAAATAATGAAGCCAAAAATGTACAATTAATATTTGCAAAGTATCTTTTAAGAAATTGAAAGAAACGAGTACTTTTAAAATCTTGAAAAATAGAGTTCTTTTTTATAATTAAGTGATAAATCTATAATGATTAAGAATTATTGCATTTTTTGCTTTATATATATATATATATATATATCGCGTTATTATTCATTTTACACTATTGAAGAAAAGTTTTTTAAATCTTTATAAAATTATTAATGTGAGTAATTATGAATATAAATAATAAAGCTTCTAATATATTTTTCAAGATCTTAAAAACTGTTTCGCAGAAAAAACCGCGAATAAAACTGATTGGATAAAAAATGTTATTAGGTTGATGATATTTTTACAAGTATATGCATATTAATTTTTATTTGTTTAGGAACTCAAAATATTCTGTTCTTTTTTATTCTAGTTCGAGAAAATTAATCGCATTGTTATAGTTTTATTTTGTAGAAATCGTGATGTTTATAATCTAATTTATTATTTTTTTAGTTCGTACACTCTTCTGCTTTTGCGCCTTTTGATAAAAAATACTGCGATAAATTAATATGCCAAGTATGGTAAAATTCTAATAAATTTTATTATGTATTTTAAACGCTGATAAAACAAGAATTATTTGCTAATGAAATAAAAACGTCTTATGATTTTTTTTAAAAGAAAGTTTTTTATATAATTCACACATTGAACTTAAGTATAACCCTTTTTGGTCTGTTATTACATAAAAAGTTGTAATATTTACATTTCTATCATCAATTTATTGAAAAAGTGAACAACTTAAAAATATGAGTCATAATCTAAAGTACTGACTTAGTGTATATAAGGGAATATCATTTCACGAGTTTGATTTTTGTTGCTTCTACTTTTTCAATAGGTTTTACTTCTCCAAACCTAGCCTTGCGTTGTTCCTTCTTTGCATCTAATTCAGCCTAAAAAAAAAAGAAAACAATATTTATAATTTTTCAATTCTAAATCTTTTTGAATGTATAAAAGCTTCATTACCTTTTCCATAAGAGTTGAAACATTAGCTCCAAACCTTTCTCCTCTCTTTTTCAACATCTCATAAGTAGCAGCCTGTAATAATTAAGTTTGTTATTACAATTATTTTTTATACATCTTAATAGTAAGAAAAATTCGTACCACTGGTGCACTTTTAATAGATGCTGCAGATTTATTATTTGTTGAAGTGGTATCACTAATGTTAAATCTTGCGGCACGGGCTTCTTTTTTTGCAGTGTCTGATAATGGTACACCAAATTTTTTTGCTCTCATCTCAAGTCGCTGTAAGAATGAAGAAAATTACTGAATATTGATAAATAAATCAATTTTTGTATTAGATGATTAAGTATCACAGTATCTGTAGATAGTACTTTATAAACAATATTATTGGTTCTAAAAACTTTGCATGTTTTTAGAGAATATAAAAATTAATAACAGTAATTTATTATAACATTGATTTAAAGTTATTCCTAGTCAATAACTTTTTTGAAGTAAGAAATTTCAAAGACTGATTTTTAATCAATTACCTCTAATGTACTGAGTTCAGAAAGCTTGACAACTTTCTTTTCCGAGTTCTTATCATCGTCATCAGTTTTGTTTTCTTGATCATCCTGGAGAAATATAATAAATTGTGAAAGTTTAAAACCTTGCTTAAAAAACATAGATAAACTACATTTATTACTATTTATCAGATATATTGTTTATTTTTTCAATATTTTTAGACACGTAAAAATAATAATTCAACATGATTATTAGAAAAATGATTTATTCATACCTTAGTAGTTTTCAGTGTTGTAGGTTTGCTTTCATTGGTATCAGTAATAGTAGCAGTAATAGTCACTTTATTACTTTCCTTTTTAGCAGGTTCTGCTCCCGCAAACTTCTTAGCTCTCATTTCCAACCGCTAAAATTAAAATTGCTATTTAAATAAATAATACATCACATAAATTAATTAAAAATTATCGTTAATTCAAAACTATAACCAATAATGTACATATCCACACAAATGTTTCAGAATATAGATATCCAATGATAGTACATATATATTTATTACCTCATTACTACTGATTTCTGATAGCTTGACAACTTTCTTGTCATCAGCATCTTTTTTCTCATTACTGGCTTTTTCTTTTAGTGCATCTACTTTTACTTCTTCAATTATATTCTTTCTGTTGAGAATAATTTTTTTTGCAGGGGTATTATTTTCATCTGAAGTGGATTTTCTCTTTTCAGCACTCACTTGCGAGTCTGGTTTTGTAACTAATTCTTCACTGTCATCAATTTCTTCATCCTAAAAATGAAAATCAATTAATGTCAGTATAAAACAATTAAGACAATTGCAATTATAACCTCCACTAGAAAATTGTATACAACAATTATTATTACAATTTTAGCATATGCTAAATTATTATACTTACACCAAGTACAGCATCTTCATCGAGTATTTCATCTGTTGTTTCATCTAACGAAAGTGAGGAATCTGGAATTATAAATCAATCAACAGTTATAAATTAAATAAATAAGTAGATAGAATTGTGAAAAGCAATATAAAAGAGCATTACCATGAATAGCTAATTGTAATCGTTCAACTAATTCATTTTTATTTCCAGTTGTTGGCAGTCCTCTTTGTTTCAACTCAGCCTTTAAATCTGCTACCTGGGAATCAAATAATTCAATTATAATATAAAATAAAAATAGAAATCTTATGAACTAAATAGAATTTATTGGATAATCAAATAGGCGTAAAATTAATTTTATTAAATATTTTTTTTTCCGTACTAATTTAGTATGCAAAAATTTTAAAAATCTGAGTGCAAGAAGAAAATTCAGTTCGTTATCAATTATTGATAAAAGCAATGGAGTATAGTTTGGTCACGATGTGAATAAAAAAAAGTCCGATAGTTTAATCTAATTGTAAATGTCTCGGTCATTTACGACGAGCGTTCACAATAAAATTGCACAACCCGTTATAAATCATTTAATTTTCAAGAAGAGCAATACTTAATTACACTTTTTCCGTAATAAAACATTGTTACAGCTATAGAGCCATGCACACGCACGCACTCGGAGAGGTTATGTTTTGTACTGAAATCACGAACGCACCTTCATCTTTGCCAACTCCGTAAGACCCTTCTCGAACGAGGAATCAGCCATGGTGATGACACTTTGTCCTTTCAAGCGTTGATTCTAATAACGTTCCAAACCCACGCAGGCGTCTCGGCGTCAATAATAAACAAAATATAAGTGGAAAAAGGAGCGGGTGAGTATGTGAAGGTCCTCGCAACGACGCCGACAATGGCACGGCGCGCGGCAGTAACAAGCGGCACAGATACACAACACAAGAATTCCCCCTCAAGCGGTCACATACACTGTACACACCTTATACTGACGCTATAGCGCGGCGCGGCAATCGATAGACCAATATAAACGACAATTTGTTTTCCACCCTTGTTGACAAAACGAGAGGTTTTTTATTGATTTTTTAGCACAGTTTTTGGGCCACGCGCGCGGGTTGTCTGGGTTCTGAAAAGAGACTGACAAACGTGTTTGAGCTGTAAGTGCTGTAACACTTGTAATCGTAAGTACATACGCTTGCCGCTTATATGTATACTTTCTGCGTCCCGTCAGCGGCAGCGATGTGCTTGTCTAAACTACTATAATATAGCCTGTGGGTAAGCGGCAGGTAGGGCGCCGGGCCGGGGTCACTATGGAGTATTGCAGTATATATCGTATAGCACAGTACTTAGCAGAGTATATAGTCGTGGAACAGTCAGTGTAAAAGTGACTCGGCAGGCTTTGTATGCAATAAACCGTGGCGGCACTTTAAACGTTGTGATTTCCTAATTCAAAACTAAAGATATTTGATTAAAATAATTTTAATCCAATTTATTTTTATTAACGTTATTTAGTCGCGTATCTTATACGCTATCGCCAAAAGCAATATTGAATTATTATGAGGTGATGAAAAGTGGTAACATTATTTGGTATAAGGTGGCAAAATTGTATTACAGAAATACAAACATGTGATTTCATCATTTGTAATTGTATAATATAATATAACGAAGAAAATAAGTATACATTAAAGTTCCGGAGCGGCGTAAAAATGCCGAAGTAGGCGTAAAATTTTCGGAGCGGGCGTAAAATTTCAGTAGGTCTTTGATTGCTATATCAGATCCGTTAATTTTACAGTTTCGCGTTATAGGTACAAAAACACGAAAATCCAAACCTGTGTCACAAAAAATATATCATGTGCACCAGGCGAAGTGCGGGCTTTTTGACTTCGTGTGGTTGCACTCCACAGTCCACACTCGGTCTAAAAAAGCCCACTTATTCACTTAATATACTTACTATTTATTATAACCCGAATTTCTTTATTATAATATGAAGAAACGATATGAAATGAAAAACAATTTTCCCTTCGCAAAATTTAAATAATCCCGAAGTATATATGAGTAAGTGCAGATTGAAAAATAGTATATTATTAATTATATGCAACATGGGCGTAAAATGCGATTTTACACCCGCGTGCGCTGCGGTAGTTTTAAGCTAGTAAAGCTGTAGGTAGTTTTTTTAGCTAAGTGCTCAAAAAGATTTTCCGGTTCTGATTGACTTTGGGTACAAAGAAATCGTTATACTTTTAGTATTAAAAAATTTAGTACTTTATAGATAATTATTTCTATAAGACTATAATCGAACGCCAATGTAATTGCTAAGAGACACGCAGCTATGTGTGGATTATAATTGCGTGTCAAAAGAAAATTTTTTTGTAATCCTTTTCCATGTATATACTGTCTCTTACATTATACAATAAAAACAAAGGATAACAAAAGGACTGTAAACATTTTGTATATCCAAAGTCGGTTCAATTTATGAGTTATTTAATTTTATTTTATGATTTTACCTAATACTTAAATCTTTCTTAAAGTTTCTCTTACATAAAATCTTACATAAAAATTAGATGGAAGTATGAATGCAATATGGTTATATGGTGCTACCAGAGATGAATAGGGTACTGCTACTACTATTATTTTAATGGCCGTGGTAGTTATATATTATATGGTGCATCGAATACTCGAGTGTATGTACACATTTACACATAGATCCTAGAGGATATGTATTGCACACTGTTCGATTGGTACAGTAGGAGGCGCGACGTCGTGAATCGTCATACGTCAAATTTCACAGGTACTGCGTACTGATAGTAATTCGAAAAAATGCGCAGTTTGCAATTTTGTATTATTCTGCATACGCATTTTGATATAATTGTATAGCATTGGTATACTTATTTTCGTGTACCAACGACGTGTTCGTTTTTAAGGCAGGTTCACATGCAGGGAAACGTCACTGCTGGAAATAAACAAGACGAACCGACGAACGTCAGACAAGGACAACAATCAAACATTGCTGTGTTGTGTGATCAATTTTGGTGTGGAAAGAAAGGATTGACGAAAGTTTGAATTTGTTTGTGTAGTAGTGTCCTTTACTTGCGAGGTTATGAAGAAGACTCTTAATCAGAAAAATAACGAGAAGAATCGTTAAATCATGAAGTATTTAAATTTGTACCTGTTTATCGGATTATTTTACGTTCTGCATGTATTTGACAGTGCTTTTTGCACCGAAAGTATCTATGAAAAAATCTCACCTCATATGTAAGTATATTTTTAGATCTTTCCAATTTTAGTATATCCAACTATTAATATGATATAATTAGATACATTAATTATATTTCTTTGCAAATAATACAGCCAGGACTCTGAGATTATTGATCCACATTCTCTATATTATAATCGTAACACACAAACCATCAAAATACCAAAAAATCATCAAGATGTAGATACTGAAGGTTCAACTGCTATGTAAGTCATATTATATTTTTGTATTATAACGGCTTTATACATTGATGTAATAAGTTATTATTCATTTATTTAAGGATATCAGAAGATGATAATCTCTACCAGTTGCATTGTAAAGGCAATTCTTATGAAGTATTTATCAGACGACTGATAAATATTTTGATTTTAAAATCAAAATTTAAGGTAAAAAAGTTTTGAACTTTGAAACACTTTTCTAAACTTTATTAATCAAATGTTTATTTTATTTTTAGGTAAAAAATGGGATAGCAGTTGGACAATTGGAATTAGAAGCAACGATTGAAGAGCTAGATATTCTTAAGCGCTTTGGAGAAGGAAAAGTTTCTATTAGACAAATTGATGGTATAATTAGTAATGTGATACGCTCAACTCATACTAGTTTGTTTCATGAAGCTTTAAATTATACTGATATACTGTCTATGTATATTTATCAACATGTAAGATTTACATATTTTTTAACATGTAACATTTTTAGTTTTAAATCACGTTTTCCTTAAAATTTATAATTGTTTTTGCAAAAACCTTATAGATATACGTTCCTAATTATTACTTTTTCAAGTTTATAAGTCGCTTGTATAGATGCACTTCAGTTTCTAAAAAGATTAATCAATTACATATCAGTATTAGTCACAATTTATTTTAGAATTTTAAGCTTATTTTTTTTATTAAAAATTACAATGATGTATTATTATTTCAGAGAATAATGTTTGGAACCATTCTACTTACTATACTTGTAGTTTTGACAGCAATCAAAGTACACTGGACAAGACTAAAGATTATTTTCTTACTATTTGACATTATGATTATAATCAGTTTTGTACTCACTTGGTGGGAACTTCTACAGGTTTGAAAAAATAATTAAATTAATATATAATATTGTCCTAAGAATACTCATTTTTAATGTATAATTAATTACATGCAGGAAGCTGAAATAAAACTAACAGCGCAACAAACTATTTATTCGAAAATACCTAATGAGTGCCGTCAAGAAAATATGAATTTTGTGAATTCTATATTATGGTCTTTTGGTAAGTATTATTATTTTCAGTTATTTGTCGTTAGTATTAAAATATACTAATTGGTAATATTTTCAGGTTTTGGAAATGGGGATTGTTTAAAATATTATGAAGCAATCATGACTGATCCAGTACTAAAAGTGACACCATTACATGCATTCTCTCACATGTGCAGTAAATTCTTCCTTTATCCTTTAAGTCATTTTGGTCATTCTTTATCTGAATTTGTTGAAAATATTACTTGTAAGTCAAAATCAATCTTAAAAACTAGAAATTTGTTTTTATTTTAAGTATATATAGTAATAAATGTTTTAATACTTATAGCTCCATTACCTGTGACTATTCGATGGTTGGCCAAGCTTATTTTAATTGTATTTCTGCCAGCTTTAATTGGTGTCTTGTCTATTATTTTTCTTGGAGGCTCTATGGGTCTTAGAGTGGGACCATTTTTTCACATATATCTTCATGGAAGACAATCTACTCCACCTGCATCTTCAGTGGCAAATAAGGATAGACAAGCTATTGAAGTAATTCGTTCGGTACGTTTTATTTGGAATTTAAACTGTTACTCAATTAGTATTACTTTTACAATCACATGCAATATTCATTTCCTTATTTTAATTTTTTAAGGATACCTCTGAAACATGCGCTATCCTTTCTACTGAAAAAAAAGCTATTACATCATCCAAGAAAGAATCTCCAAAAAAAATTAAGGCAATGATTCAGTCTGATAAAGACAGTCGTGAAAAATACAAAAAACAAGAAGAGAGTGATACCAATAGTGATGAATTTCCAGAAGAAAATGAATATGAAAAAGTATCAAGGATCAAACTTGAAGATGAAATGACTCAACTCACAATCAATGATACTGATATAATTGGACAGGATTCAAAAAAAGAAAAAATGCAAAATTTAAATATCAAAGAATTAAGAAAGAAAAACAAAACGTCTTTAGAAATTGGAAGTGGTGATAGTTAATTGAAACTATCTAATACAATTTTAATCGGCCTTAAGTATTTCTAATTGTAAGCTCTTGCTACAAATGTTATTTTTATGCAGTGCATAATATTTTTATACAAAAAATTACTTGTTAAGGTATACTTAATATTTTAAAGAGGAACTGATTTTATTTTAAATTATAGTTTTATAAAATTTTCATATTAATTAAATAGCAAAATAATTCTGTATAAAAACTATTGCTTCCTTAAATATTTCTATAGAATTTTCAACTGTAGATTGTAAAATATTGTATAGATGAATTCTAATTAAGTTTTTACGTGAATCAGCCTGATTGTGAATGTACATAAATCCTTTTTTAATTATAAATATTATTTTTATAAAAATTGGTATACACATGATAATATATACTCATGTGAAAATTATACTTGAAAAAAGTATTGTAATCTAGAATATAGGTATTTTTTTACAATAAATTTAGTATTAGAAATACTACTGTAATTAATTATTACTTTGGACCTGTCCTAATTTCTTCTTTTTTTTTATTCTTTTTTTAAATAATTTTAATTATTTCACTACTTATATAAATATTATTTTATCGATTGTTTCTATTATTTTCGATTCCTCGTAAATTAAGCCTTATTCCGTATATTTACTTAAAAGAAAATTCATCCACGTGATGTATCCATGAAGAGATCAACTTTTACGTGCCGAGAAAATCGTTTTTCAAGTATGTAATGTAATCCATTACCATGTCGGTTTTTGGTCTTGCCGCGTTATTGCAAAATGCAATTTCTTAGGTGCGCTTACTCGTTTAATTCCTGCTAAACAGTCGCGAAACACGTCACGATACATACCTATTTATAGCACAACGTTCATTTAGCCCACGCGACCCATAAGCTAAAAATGACGATCACTGACTATCAGTAAATATTTACAGCTGCATACCGTCATGCCTGACAGTCACGCAACACACAGCGAGTGTGGCGAGGGGGAGGGGATTAATTAAAAGGCAAAACAAAATACGCCAGCCAGCGAGCTCGCGCGCTCTACTCCGACTCTCGGTGTGCTTCATCTCAAGAGAGTGAATTATCCGCGTGTGTAAATCGTCCGCCCACGGATTAGTACGTGTATAGTAAATATAACGTGCTGCTCGCACTACGACGTGTACGCAGCACGCACTGAGTACGCGAAAAAAGGGTCTCGCAACAAAACGCGCGCTCCGAAGAAAGCGTAATGAGCGCGCGCTCCATATCGAACACGACGGCGCTCCGAATGTAAACACACGGGGTGATGTGGTGCAGAGAGCGAGAGAGGCACATACAACGTTCGAGTTTATACACACGCGCAGCAGTACATTAGCGCAGTCGCGAACGGACGGACGGACGGACGCCTGCGCGTGTGTGTGTGGAAAAGCGAGAGAGGAAAAGCTCGTGCTGTGCTGCGCTCAGGAAAAAAAAGAAGGTCGCACGCGCGTGACGGAAGCGGAGCAGCGGAGCAGCAGTATAGTAACAGCAGCAGCAGCAGCAGTGTTGTGTATACGGGACACACAGGGACGTGCACACGGGAGCGCGCGGGTTATGTAGAAGACAGCGATATGAAGGCGCTTTTTTGAAGGTCTCGCGCACTCCGCGCGAGGTTCGCATCCAATTTTTTCACCCGTGTGCAAATGCGTGCATGCGTTGAAGAGCGTGGAGAAGAAGAGCGAAAGGGGACAGAACAGCGATGAGGTTGGGAAACGAGCGCAACACAGAGTTGAAGAGGTCGACCTCGATGATGATGATGATGATGATGATGATCTGATTTCAGTTGCACAGTTTGATATGGTAGATTTTTATTGGGATGAGAGGTATAACGAATTGGGTTATTATTTATGGAGCATATAATATATAAGGGGTGCTTTTATATGTATGTTTATGTAGCACATAGTAAGTAATTGAGCAAGAGGTTTTTGTTATGAGAGTTGTTTACATTCGTGGTAAATGAAAATCCCGTCTCGCGGTGTAAGTTGATAATTTCTCTGAAATTTTTTTTTTAAACTGTTTAAATTTATATCTGAGCCAAATCCCAAATACTAGAAAGTGTCTTATTCAATAATAGATAATGCTGAAGATTGTTTTTCAGATGTTTTAATTCATAATCACGTGAAAAAGTAGAAGGTCAACTGCGCTACTGTAAAAACAGCTTTACCGTGGAGGATAGTGGAGTTTTACCTTTAAAGTTTTCGTAAATTTGCGGTTTTCAGTATCCAATAGCGCGTCGCGATAACGGAGGCTATATGCACATCTCTTGGCAATTCACGTTACATTCGAAATGTTATAATATCTTCTTTATGAAGTATTGCTAGCGCTTAGTGGTTATTCTTATCTATGACTAAAAAATTACATAGCATCTTAATGATAAAAATAATCTATTAAATCCTTGAATCGTAATTATTGTGATAATTTTCTGAAACGAGAAAATTCCGTAAGTTGATTTCAATTTATAATTTAAATTTCAAGCTATAAGGCTATAAGAAGTAATGTAATGTAAGAAGTAAGGCTGTAGAAAATTATGTTCGTGTTTACAATTTGAAAAACCATGGTTTATTTCATATATGAAAAAAGTTCAATCATAAATTAGTATACTAATAATACATCTAAAAAATGTCATTGAATATTGATTAGCAATAAATGAAAAGATTAATTTAGTAATAGTATACATGATGATTTCATTAAATTTTAGAAAAGTGTTATATGTATCTTAGTCCTACACAAAAATATTTATTTTTCTTTACATAAAATATTTATTTTTAGATGTTAAATTTTTATGAACGCGTTATAAAATCTTGAAACACTCAATTCGAGCTTGAAATTTTAAGCCGCATGTACTCTATTAATAAAATAAAATTGTATCTATAAACGTTCGAAAATTTCAACTTTTTAACAAAAATTTAATTTTACCGACGTTTTAAACAAAAACATAGTACATGTTTCTGTTCTCTATCAAATTCGTCTCATCTGACCAGATTCGCTCTATATCAACACAAGTGCGCAAAACTATCGTACAATACTCTGCAAAAGTTGCGCGAGATCGCAATGAAAAGTGAAAAATGAAAAAAACAAAGAGATAACTCCAGAACCATGATTTTTTTTTATTATCCTAATGTAATTTATTTTCCAGACAAAGCCAGATGAGTGCGTCCTCCGCGTCGTCATCGAGGATCGGATAGAACCAAAGAGCGGCAGAGAGACCGAGTGCGGTGGTCGTAGTTCAAAAACACTTGAACGTGAGAGACGCAGGACCGGCACGATGCAACAGGAGGGCACCCCGAAGTTCCTCAAGTATCACCAGGGCAGCGTGAGAGGCGTCGCGTTCAGTCCTCGGGTACATATCCATATCGGTTCTGTATTACTTTTATCGCATGCTCTATCGTTATGTCACTCGCGAGGCCATGCGTGATCTCGTTTCTTCTCTTTCGCGTAAAAGCGCGTTTTGTCTTTTTTTTTCTTTTTATCCAGTGCACGCATACACGTGCGGCCTCGCGTCCTTCGGCAGTATTGTAACGGAGCATACAAACACGAGTGCACCCGCTTTTCTTCGGTTTATACGGCTTTTGCGTGCAAATGCGTAGTATATCTGGCGCTACACTGATAGTAAAAAGACACTTTGCGCGTTTTATTGCACACTTTGAAAGTCGTTGTTTCGTCATTACTGTCTCTTTGTCATTGAAATTGGACTTTAAAATGATTCTATAGAATATTATAGATCATGAGTGATTTTTAGTATTTTTTAGCTCGAATTATTACTAATAAATAGAACTCCGTTTTTATGGCGAATTTTATAAAGAGTATTCTCGAGTTTGAATTCTTACTTAACTTTTAAACTGTGATTAAATTGTTAATGTTAAATAATTAGTTTGTGTATAAATTCGCCTTCTAACACGATATGCAAGTATATAATACGTGATGCTGATAGACAATGTCTTGCTAGATATAGTACTTATCTACTTAACTGGCGAATGTGACCGTCAATTCTTTTTGTAATTCATGAAGTTTAATTTTTCTTTCCGAGTATTAATTCAATGTTCAGTATCGAATTGCAAGTTTTTAAATTTTGCCCTTCATTTTTTCATATTCTTGTCATTTGTATAAAGTGACAATGTTTAAATTCTACATTGCTTCAATATCTGTTACGGCACGCAAGTGATTGTATACATTTTTCACGTTCCAATGATGCATGCACATACATTAAAAAACATTCCTTTTCAACCTTTTCAAAAGATAATTTTCGTTTAACTTTGAATGAAAACTTTAAGGATATTTAACAATACATCGTGACATTCATTTCGAGTTGCCCATTGAAATGGAATGAAAAATTATAATTTTAATTTTAAAATTGCATTTCAGGATAGATATCTTTTCTGCTCTGGTGGGTACGATGGAAAGGTTAATCTTTACTCGGCTTTGCGAATGGAGTTACTTATGTGTTATCAGATAACACCGATGACACAAGTTAAAAATGTAAATGCCGTGCGCTTTACCTCCGATGGTTCAAGGGTAAAAATTATTCTTTTCACAAGTTGTAAGCATCTTTGCTTTGTATTTAACGTGAATTTGCATTTCAGGTGTTGGCTGCAACGAATACTCGAAGACTAGTTGTGGTGGACGTGGAACGAGGAGAGCAGCTCTTGTCCTACGACAATTGCGCGTATGGAGGGAGAGACAGAACGGGCCTGGCGACCGATCCCTCTGGACCAAATCTAGCTGTCTCTGTGGCTGCCAATGGCAAAGGTTTGACTCTCATCGACCTTCGAATGCCACTGCCTTTAGATTTTGTTTATGATGTACGTATCGACAAATAGATAGCCTACGAGAAGTATTTATGTAAAATTTTATGAGTATTGAAATAATTCATTAAAGTTAATGGACATAAATTTTTTTGTTTAAAAATATCCAAAAAGGATTTTTCTTTTATCTTTCTGTTAAAAAAAAACGAATTTTTATTATATGTTGAATGTCGATAAAGTAGAAAACGTTTTTTACATACGGCGGTTAATATTATACTTACTATCTTTACAGAAGAAATTGTTTATAAAACCTCTTAAAAGATTGCTGATTATAGGGTAATATAAACGCAGCAAAATTAAAAAGATTATACAAGGAAAAAGAAATAACCCTAATCAATTTAATTTTGTTACATATTTTTATCTTCGTAAGAACCTACTACATTCACGATTTGTTATGAATCTGATACTGCTTAAAATTAAGGGGGTGTCATATATAATTTACTACTGTTTTATCAGCTGAACATGTAAAAATAATATAAAAAAAACAATAGTCTTTGACAAATTCAGTTACCCTATGCAGTCCTGTAATTTTTGATGAAGTAGAAGTATGCCACTCTTTTAATAATGAGAAATCATTTTTCAAAAATTAGATCTATATATGGAAAATCTATGACTTGTATTCATCCGATTCCATGTCTTAATTATAATTTTCTTTTTCAGTTACATACTTCAACTATAAGAGACATTTGTTTTTTACCTTCTTCATGGCCCTGGCAAAATTCTATCCTCACAGGAGCAACTGATGGTTCCTGCAAAATTTCATCGCCAGATGGTCGGGTTCTTTATGGCTTCCAAACTGGACACAACGTCAACACGGTTTGCATCACTCCTGAACCATACTGCCGAAGTGCCGAAGATGGATTTTACAGTACACGATATTTATTTCACAAATTTTCCTAAAAAGACATTTCTCTCATTTATTCTGGACTTAATATTTATTTCAATTATTGCAATACAATGTGAGTTTCAGAAATTTTCAATCAATTTACATCATTAAAATGATAATAAATCGATTTCACTGAAAAGATTTCAATTAAATACATAATAGCGTTATACATTAAAATTAAAATGACTTAATTTTAATAGAAAGTATTGAATATCAAACAAGTGAATTTTACTAGCTACATTACTGAAACAACAGTTATAAATTAACTTGGAAAAATGAAATATAGAAAAGAGTATTGTCTTTTTATAAATCTTATCTTTCATTCACGGATTTTCTCATCTTAAAAAATATAAATGGGAATATTTTTACAGGTATAATCATGAGCGGTGGAGATCTGGTTTCGGCCTACGTTCCCGAAACAGGATTTCAGGAACACTTGAAGGAACACAAAGACTTTCCGGTGTGGAAGTTACGCTACACTTCAAATGGTAGCACTTTATATTCCGTCTGTGACGGCGGCATCTTGAGGAGATACCGGCGGTATCCCGAAAGACACGAATACCTCGGCGAGGTTTATCGACATAAGGGCGACATCCAAGATTTGGACATTTCTCCTTATGATGAATGTATCCTTTTTGTACTATAATTTTAATTTACATTTCATATAATTTATTTAAACAAATTTAAATTAATTTTTTTCCAAAGAATTTTGGTTAGTAACTTATTTAGTTATTTAAAACATTTATTCATTATATATCTATATCAAAATAACCAAATTATCCAAGTCATCTGACTGTCATGATACTCTCTTTTACTTCCAAATTTCAAAATTTGTTGGTTTGAATTATATTTCTAAATTTCAAAGTATTTTATATCGTAAAAAACCATATATGTTGCGTAATTTAGATTAAAACTATCTTTAAAATATGACTTATTGTTAGATTTTATGGAAATTGCATGTTTAAAATTAACATTTTCAGTGCGACTAATGCATATAAGACAATGTTTTTAATATTTCAAATGTTTTTCTCTCTTGAATAAATGATAAGTCGAAGAGTAAAGCCGTCTTCTCCTCGATTTTATTGATTTTATTGGCTAATTACGATCACGAGAGATATTTGTACATCATATCTTAAAATGCCAGTGACGGCAGGCATGTTTTGTCTCTTTAACCCGTTAAGGCTAAGACCTCGTTACAGGAAAAAAGTGACTTCATTTAATATATTCTATCTGAAAATGCTTCAACTTAGGGATCCCAATAGTTTGTCTTAGTTAAAAGTGCCAAGAGAAGTAACATTTTCCAGTGGGGTCCTGGAGGGTTCATATGACATTCTGGGGTAAACCATTTGAATCAAACTAAATTCTAAAAGTCATACATTTTTAGTATTTTGTCTCATCTATTGGATCCAACAATTTAAATCGAAAAAAATCTCTTTTTATACCATTTTACTTGAAAATAAATCGTTCAAAATCGTACAAAATATAAATTTCTGTGCCCGATAACGTTGTTAAAGTACCAAGAAAATTGAAAAAACAAAATAAACAAATGTCATAGTCGCTCAGCTTCGTTTTAGGCCCGAGGATATGACCAAAGATTTAGAGTTGGAACATTATTTAATTTCGATATTTTTCAGCATTTTTATAAAGTGGGTCCTCCATAAATAGTGAACAGAGAAAGAGAAAAACTGCCTGTCAACACTAGTATATAAAAATTAAAAAAAAAATAAAAATTTTAATGTTGCTTTTTATTGCTAAGATTTTAAACAGTATAGAATCACCTATAAGAATACTCTTAGTGTTATCATAAATGTTTTTTGAAATAGCATAAGAATAACATAAATTGACAATATAATTTATGATTCATATATTTGTCTGATCGCACTGAAAATGGTAAACTAATTTTTTGTATGATTGTTTATGTATTTACATAACTAAATTGATATAAACTTTTTATTTAAAATAATAGTTAATAATAACGCACATTTCGAGTGTTTAATGAATATCGGGTATTTATGTTCTATTGTATATGATTCTTTGCTTTTAATTTTGAAGACAATATATAAATATTCTATTGAAAAAACACATATTGTCTTCTTAATCTAACTGAATAGATATTGTAACAGCCTCGAAAGATCGAAGCGTGGGAGTGCTTTTACTCGGGCCACCAAATCATGGCTTCACTGAATACACCGAGCTCACCTGATGGAGGAAATCGTTGCTATTCCGTCCTCAGTCATCTTGTTCGGCATAGAAAGCTTTTTCAGCGGACAGAGATAACGATCTACGATGCATACAAACAATTGTCTCGCCGACGCCTGCCGGGCAGTCGCGAGGGAGACTTATTTATATTTTGTACAAAGTTTAAAATACTGTTACTGTTATCATTTTACTGAAAATGTTTATGAAAAAAAAAAAAAAAAAAAAGTCGAAAAAAGGACGAAGCTTAGTTATAGATGCATGATATATTTATATATGTACGTAAAATATTTATTTTTAAAGTCAAAATACGAACCATGTTTCGTTGAAAAACATCTAGTTTTACTCTTAATTTTAATGAATTGCTTAGTTCTTCTTAAATTTGTTTTATCTTGTTCGGTTTTCGTTATTTTAAGTTTCTGAAAAATTAAAATTTTTATAAAATATAACTAGGATATTGTTATTTTCGTTCACATTCCTCAATAATAATTTGGTGCTTGATTTTTAAAGTTTAATTCTTTTTACTAATGTCTGCTTTACTGTAAAGTTCAGAAATGTTGTTGCTGCGTAAGAAAAATAGATAATATGTAATCGCAAAGAGCTACAGTATTAAAAAAAATGTTTGGAAAAATACTTGTTTTTCTTTCATCACGTACCTATATTTTTCATTTCAAGCAAAACCTTACAACTTTATTCATACTTATTTATCAAAGCTCTACTTACATTTACATATTTAAAATAACGGGATTAATAACAAATAGAACAAAATTAAATTAGAAACAAATTTGAAAATGAAATTAGAGTCTTTAAGTAAGTTACTTCACCATAATGGGAACTTAAAAGCAGTTACTGGATTGACTTGTTACCAAAGCATGTTATCATGCACGTTGGAGCTCAATTATGTACGTAAGATAGAAACCTTAACAGCACTTCTATTTGCATTTATTTTAGGGTCAACGAATTCGTTTCAATCTGAAAGTTTTTCTAGAATAAATTTTGGCATATTCAGGTTTTAATTGGCGTCTATTTTAATCTACATGGAACATGCTTTTTAAATTGGTATAAATAAATAGAATTTGAAAATTAATAGTTTCAACTCTCGTAATGTTAATATTTTAGTTCATTCAACCAGTTATTTACTTTCAGTTTTTGTTTTTTTCTTGACCATCACCTTGAAAATTTATTAAAATGATAAAATGAAAAGTAATATTTATGTATTGTTACTTATATAATAAATGGAAAAAGCCTTAGCATTTATATAATAGTACAGATAGCTCGAAATATACAAATTAAAAAATAATTTTTTAATTTCACACTGAAAATATAAAAAGTGGTTTGTGTTTCAATTACTGTATAGTTTATTAAAAATAATTCTTAAAGTGAACATATTTAATGAAAGTCATATATTGTTTAGATTTACATCTGCACATATACTTATACTATCTAGATGTACTTAATCCTATTCGATGTTCTTTTTAATTGTTAAAATTTCAATATAGTGTTACGTATTCCAAAATACTGCTGCAAGCTTTCTATGCTATGTTTAAGAAATCGTTATCATTAACAACTAAACGGACCAAAATCAACCTATTTTTATTAGTTTTTACTCAATTTGAAACGTATATTTCACCCGATTACATTTTAAAATTTGTTGCAACAAAAAGAAAAATGCTAATCGGTCACCGTGTTGGCTGATCCAGTGTCGAGTCGAAACCGTTCTGTATACACATATATATTAAACGCACATATCGCGCGCGCACCCACACTTTCTCGCATATCCACCTACACAGTCCCCACCTATGCGTTTTTTCTCTCCAGCAGAGCCACGTGCGCGCCTCAATAAAATGTATTATTATCACCGGCACTTCCAGTCTGAGGCTTGCCGCACCGGCGCGGCAAGGGCATTGTGCCGCGTGCGCGCGATAAAGGCGCTTTTAACGGCCGCGCGCGCGCTCTCTCGCGCACGTTGATTCAAAGGCTCGGGCGCGTGTGTTAATGCCACATGTATCCTTTGCGCTGTCTTTATTCGCGACTTTTTGCTGAGTTTTCGCATGTATTCATACGAGCGCAGGATTGAAGTATTGTACTGGTGTTTTTTGTACGGAAAGTGTCGTTCGGCTGTTGCGCAGTGCTTGCGGATACGTTTTGAATTATTTGGATGGTGCTTTTTTCTATATATTGTTTGTTTTGGAGTTCATCGAGTTACGACGTTCGAATGCGGAACTTGAGGATATGCCATTGTTATGCAATATTTAATGTAAGTGTGATAATGTAGTACAGATATTTTTCTAATTAAAATGCGAACGTTGCACTTACTTTGCCATAAATGTCATTGTTAATGTTGAATATAAATACTTGAGTAATTATTTAAATTGCAAAGTCGGTGTTACTGTTTTATTATCTATATTTTACAGAATTAAAATTAAAATTCAGTGAGATTGAAAAATCCTAAAAAAATCCTAATTAAAAAGTACTGTTTTTAAAATAAATTCACTTTAGCGATGTCATAATTAGTTTTGGAATACATGTACAGACAAAGTACAGCGGAGATTTATTTTTGATAGATGTTTGTACCTAATTATTAATTAGTATAAAATATGTAACTTTTTTAAACTTTGATACTAAATTTTCTGCAAATTCCGACCAATAGAAAACATTATTTTTAAAAATTATTTATACAATGATTGTAAGTATTTAAATTAAATATCGATGATTTATGAATTTTAGCAACTATAATAGAATTAAATAAAAAACAGAATATAAAATCTTTTTAAATGAGAAAATATTATTACTTTAAAGATAGAATAATAACTTCGGTTGCGTAAGTATTGACTTGAAATATAATTCCAATACCTTCCTATAGTATAATATTATTAACCTTATAATTGACATTAGCAGTTACTTTACATGCATTAGTTGTGGCTACGTCGACTTGATTAGATTTACAATAATGCGCAAAATAAAAATATATTTTCGATATTTTTCATTTTTTTCCATCCCATTTCAATATGTAAATTTGTATTCATGCAGTAACAAAGAGTTTTTATCGCTACGATGAACGGCATATATCTAAAAGCAATAACTGCGAAATGTACGTGTATCGCAAACATAGAAAGGCAATAATGCAGGCGGCTACCGCGAGTGTGACAAAAAAAAAAACAAACACAACTGTGCATATCCCGGTGGTTAATTATTTCTATTCCTGGTCAGCCGCTAATTGACGGGTGATAAGGGAATGAAGTCGGAGGCATTATATCTATTATCGTGAAGCGATACAACGACAAACGAGAAATATAACGAGTGAAATGCTGCAAAGCTTGGGAAAAATATGTATGTTGTGTAATACTCAAAATTTGCCGAGACTTATAACTTGCAATATTACGATTTCATTTATATATATATTGTTGCATTGATAATTTACATTTTTGTATGCGGCATATAATTTATTTATCGATGTATTCATATAATATACAGAACATTCCTATATAAAGTTTTCGGAGAGTTTCAACGTGATTTTATCGGACAAGAATATTGAATTTTAATCAAAAGGTTTTGATGTAAAGAATGATCTTTTTTTTTATTTTTTAAAACAAATACCAATAAGTTAGCATGGCACTGCAATGTTTAAAAAAGGTTCGTTTTAGGCAGTGATTAATGCCATAACGTGATTTAATAATGTACTCTCTTCGTTATATTAAATTGATTGTCGAATGTAGTTTTAGTAATGTGCACCAATTAACTCAATTTATCGCGTCATCAATACCTCCTTAATTAGTAAAGGGGCCCTTGTGAAATCATACATTAATCGATTAAATCATATTGCAATGAATTGTGTTATTACTAATATTGCATGGACATGTTTGGAACTAATTGCGATAATTAATTAGTGAATACAAACTTTACATATTCAAAAAAGCGTAATTATTTTTACATTTAATGGTTACAAAATTAAATTAAATAACGTCAATAATTATCAGATATTAATCTGTGTGTTGTGATTACGAAATATTGTAGAATAAAGGATTATTGAAAAATGAATCTTAGATACATTCATTGATAGTGTTTTTTTTTTATTTCGACAAGTATTTTTTTAAGCTCGTAGAGTCATAACATAAACATAACCCAAAAGCATTTTTTGAAATATTTTGTACTTTAACTTTTTTTTATAATTTTTTCTGAAAATAAAGTGCTTTTCAAATTATAAAAGTTTATAAGTAGTAATAGCTGAAAAATATTACGAATTAAACCATTCTACAGTTTTATTGCTTTTTTTACATTTAAGAAGATAATCAAATTCATCGGTATAGTGCAATGATGTGAAAGATCATACCTACATTATGCTAAATGGCTGATTTTATAGAAATTGTAATAGAACATATAAATATAATTCAATTTATCATTTTATCAAAAATATTTCGAGATATTTCAATTTATATGTAGGTAACAACATTAATTTAAAGGTTATATTATACATTTTTTTGGACGTCAATAATAATAGTTTATTATATATGATTCTTCCAGATCGGCGTACACAATAATTTAAATTAATTTTTAATCTGGTTATGGAATATACTCATAGTGTAAGATTAAAAGCAAATATTTGAAGAATGACTATTTTTAATAAATCAATGAATATTAGAATAATTAATTAAGAAATTTAATAAAGATCGTAACACCTACAAATCCGCAAAATGTAAAGGTCAGTTAAAAAACAATTGTCCGATAGGACAATATTACCTATATAATAATTTAAAACTCTAATAGCGTAAATTGAGACAGTTGAGTATGATCGGACAGGACATATCTCCTGTCCGTCTCATTGTCATATTATTACACCTTCTGCAGTATAGACTAACTACATTCTCATCTACTTTTCAGGCACAAAAATTCCCGTCAAACCATTATGCCACTGGAACGATCCAAGCATTCTCCAATCCCATGAATCTCCGCTCTCGCGTCTGCAGGATCCAGCATGAAGTACCGGGTGATGCCGATTGCTGGCCGCGAGCTCGAGCTCAGCTACCGCGTCAAGTGCGTGGCAGTGGAGAGCGAACGCGTCTTCGGAGACATCGTCGTCACGCGACAGACGAGCGCCGCCGACCTGACCACCGACCAAGGTTCATGTCCCAAGCGTCGGAACCTCGTGCAGTACCTCGACGGTCCGGATTTTCTCAAGCTCAATCGTCGCAAAGATTCTGCAGCTGCCAAATGGCAGAAAGCTGTGGTACTGCAGACAAGTGTCTACGACGAATTCGATAGGTGTCATCCGGAAAAGATAGAGAGGTCCAAGTCGCTTGAACCGTCCCCAACGGCGTTTGATATCCACGCGGAGGATAGCTTCGAGACGAATTCTGTGTATTCGGATGGTGGAAGGAGACGGAGGGTGATTATTTTTTGCTTTGTTTTTATGTACTCTCTATAAAAATGAATACGTAAAAATTCATTCACTGGTGCGCATATGTGAAAAGTGACTAATTCCTTAGTTAATATTTACTTACTACGAAAATTTTATTCCACATCTTCAATAAGTGAATATTCACTAAAGAATTCTTCAATCTTTCCACTTATTTGCACCAATGAACAACTTTTCACACATTCATTTTTAGAGTGTTTCATTTTGTTGTATATATTTTCTTGTTGGGTTTATAAACGAATGCTACAAATAGCTGTAGAATTGAATGTAAATGTTTGAAGAGTGCGCGATTGTTTGCTATGGTCTCATAAGCGATGAAAAATAGAATTCTTATGACGTTCTGGGCTATTTTTCATTCTCATTTCTAGGTATACGTAGAGTGTTTTTAAAAATACGAATTAATAGTAACGAATCATTTTCTGATGAAATACAATGCTGTAGAGTTTGTTATTATTGACGTATTTGTGGAAAAAATTTATTCTTTATACTAATTTGAGTAAACTTCAATAAAACGTGAGTAGATAATCAAACGTCAAGGATGCTTTTCCAGACGAGCAATTTCGCGAAAAAACAAGATAGGGCTTATCCTGTAATCAAACAATTCCGTTCGAAAGTGTATTTTTATCGAATAGAAACCATTATTTTTTTGTAAATTGCAATTTCCTCGATAATTTGCAAAGAAAATTCATTTTATTTTCACTTTGTGTATAAAGGTTTACATAAAAAAACAAGTAAACACAAGGAATCGCATTAACACTAATTGTAATGAATTGCTTTATTCTACTTAGCGTTTGTTAAAAGGAAGACAAATAGCTTTTTGATCAGCGGGGGTCTCGAAAAAAGTAATTGATTTTTTGTTAAGAAGAAAAAAAGCCCATCCGAGAGAGTGGGGATGCGCATTATTCATGACTAGAAAAATACATCGGAAATCGCGATTAAGGCCGAGAGTTAACCTAATGGTGCGTGAATTTGAGAGGGGGAACGCTGGAAACATCGTCTGTTTACTACGCTTTATGCGAATTTATGATGCTATGCAAACTTCTGCACGCGATGAAAAATGTACATTATTCGAGTTAAATAAACTCAATTTGCTTCTTAATTGACAGTAAAAGGCAAGGGCTATAATTAAATTATGGACGTATACACAAATCAATACACAAGTGTCGCTAAAAATATCTGCTTGAAAAGAGACAATTAACTCCTTTATAGTTGATTAATTATTCAATAAAAAAGGTAAATTACATAAAATTATAGATAGTTGTAAATATGTTAATAAAACATTGTATAAAAGATAACAAAATTCTTTAAAAAACTTAGATTTTTCAAGCTAAAACTAAATGAATACGAAAAGAGTACAATGAAAACTTTTTAACCTTTCATTCAATGAGCAAACGTTACGATACAACTCCACAAAACTTTCCCCATCAGCATCTTTTATGACTAATCACCTAAACCCAATAACCGTCCATAACTTTTTTACACCCCAATCCAAATTAATCACAAAACTTTTATATATCTACACATCGGTCCTAAAAATATCCTCACTCATCCCCGCTATAAATATACCATGTTCCGCATCTCGACTAATATTCTCTTTTCATTTCTGTACGCCTACGCGCAGACGTATCCACTGCCACGGATACCAGCCAGGCAAGAGATCGCGTTATCGTCGCTGTTCGATCAGCTGCTAGTGGACATCTACGGCGGCGGCACGACCCCCACGGTGACGACGACGAGCAGCGGTAGTGGAAACGACGAGCGACGTAGGTCCAGCGGCAGCGGCGAGTCCTCGTCGTCCTGGTGCCCATCGCGGCGCGCCCAGCGGCCGTATTTGCAGAGGACGCGGCTCGAGCTGAAAAGTAAGAGAACTGCGCCGGCGTAAGGGAAATATTTGACTTTGAGAGTTGCCTACTCTTGCGGATAGTAAGTAAGGGGTTGTTCGTTAGTTTGTCGGAGAAGTGCTCTTGATTCTGAGGTAGATATATGTGCGGGTCGCGGTGGAGTGCTAGAGTGGTGGAGAAAAGTGGTCGTTTGTGGAAGGTTTTTTAGAGGTTTTGTATAGGATAGAATGGCAATGATTATATTTAAGGAGAATACGAAATTATGATTAAGAGAGGGTATAAAGAAAGAAAAAGAAAATGTGTATTATAGTGTATGTAATATCGTATAGATTTCGGTAATTTTTTTATTAGCGATTTAGAATTTTTACTGCCTTTCCTCAAGATTTAATAAATATTAAGTATATGGTTGTTAATATTAAATCTACTGTATAAGATGAAAATTCAGTCCTTTTTGTTACTTTATTTATCGTATGTATAATATACATTGTTGAATTAGTTTTCCTAGTCATGCTTTTATAATTGTTAGTACTTTTAATTAGGTATCGAATTCTTCAATACATGTTATACGTTTATATAGTTAACTTCTCTTACAATAGATTTCAGAGAGAACCCCGAACTACGGATTAATTTCAAAATCTTAATTGCATCGAGATTCTCGTAAACGATAATCGCATGCCACTAAGTAATAATAGTAACAAAACGTTAGACGGCAATTAATCACAAGTTGAAGTACATTCAATATGAGTTTGCATCTTTCATGAATAATGCAATCAATCTCTTGCCACTTCACAGTTCATCAATCACCGATTACCCTCTATTTATCAACAACTCGACTCCAACTATTTTCTCCCCAACTACCAATATTTATTATACAATATTACAGATAATTCCGTATAAGAGACTTGTAGAGGCGACGTCACACACTGGCACGTGAAACAGCCATTACCACACGTACCTAGAATAGACAAGGCGGCATCAATGATTAACGCATCAGCCTGTCGTCGGGTTTGCATGCGTATACCCTCTTTCTCTTCCTCTCTCTGGCTGCGGGAACCGAAGGCTTGGTGCAGTTACCGCCTATGAATATTGCAGCGGGCTGTTATTCGCCTCAAAGAGACTTTTAAATGAGTTCTCGCAAGACTACCGCCCCGCCGCTCGTGCGCGCCACTTAGCATCTCCGTCGCGTTTCCGAGAACGGCACTCTGCGATTTTACGAGAAAGGGAGAAAGGGTGTCGTTCGTATTGACGCGCGGTCCTCTGCGAATGAACATTTTAATAATTGAAATCTGTATGGACCGCGGTTGAAGCTGCGGCGGTATCAGATGATGTAGTCGATTGGAAGTCTTAAAGAGATTGCAGGAGCGTTTGGCGAATGCGCTTACGGTCATCTGGTGCAAGCACGCGGCGATGGTAGCTTGTTTTAATCTTTTTCGAAGTGGTGCTTTCGACCTGAAATCGCTTCTTTTATGATCCTACAGTATTTACGGCAAATACTTTCGTTAAATTATTATTGCGAATCATAAATTTGTGAAATTAAAAAGTTGCAGGGCTTTGTCGTCTAAATTTACCATCAAAACCAGTGCGTTTATGATTATAAATTATAAACTATAAAAAATTAGAAACAATTATAAAATATTTTTTTTTACTCGAAAAAGTCTAATTTTCATATGTATCCTTTATATACCATCGTCATAATTCTGTTGATCATCGAACCCTTCGTGCAGGAAATTTAACCTCCATTCCTGCATCCCCTCCTCATATAACTTCAAAAAGCACCGCTCCAGAAAACGGTAATACGCAACGCGAACTCGTCCATCCGAGCGTGTATCCTCCCCATTATATGTACCATCGGCAGGTCATCGCGCGAGCAATTATTATCCGCGCTCTCAATGCCAAGTTCGCTTCGATAGACAAAATTCTCTCATCCTTTCCTTGAAGACTTCCTCTTCCGCCACACACGTATATCCGTGTATTATATGTACTCGCGCGCGTGACGTGTTCAAGGTAAGCGATTGCGTCACGTTGAGGGGGTAGTAAGAGGAGAGAGCGCACGCATTGTTGGTGTCGTTTTCGAAGTGGCGCGTACGCGCGGTTAATCCTCGGTCGTCACGACGATGAGGGATGATAATAAACTCCATTAGGTGTCGTGCAAAAAACCGCGGAAGGAGAGAGTGCGTGAGAATAATTTTCATTGTCAAGCACGATGAGGATTGACATTGTTTCGGGAGGGATATGTAATGAGTTGAAGGACCCTTTGATTGCGGTAATGAGAGAAGTGAGGTATTGGAGGAGCTTGTAAGGGGATTGAATTCTTAATGTTGTGATAGTTTTTTAGTGGGTTATGAATCTTAATTTAGTGGAAGTTGTCGTATGAAATATAAAAATTATACTACAGATCTTTTTTTGGAATAATTAAATGAATTCATAATCTGCAATTTAGAAAAAATATCAGATAATTTACAATTCATATAGGAAACAGTAATTTAAAAAGAATTTTCTCCAGAAATTCTTGATTTGAACAAAGATTTTACATTCTTCAAGAAAGGAAATACACGTTTTATACATAAAAATATAGATATTATTTTTCAAATATTACATTACTTTTATATTTCTATTTTAATAAAATCTATAAAAACAAAATCAGAATTCCATCTTTAATTCTCTTTATTAAATTTAAAATGTAAAAACGCCAAGAAGAAAGTGGATTTATAAAGGGAAATATTCGCATATCTACATTTCAAATCTTATTTCGAGAGATTTAAATTTTCAAAAAAGAACTCGCGCGCGGGAACCCTTCGCGTTGAATATTCACAAATGGAAAAAATTGTCATGTTAAATCTTGAGAAGCACAATTTGTTGTTAAAAATGGATATTTATCGGCTTAAATTATCATATTTTGCATAAAATCCTAAGACCGTCGTCTTTGAAAATGTAAACAAATTCATGCTAATTTTTCTTAATCCTCCACGAGGTGCAATCCACGCGGCTTATTAAGTATTAACCTTCCACATTGTGACGTCATGTCTTAGCGATTCTGATGTCACGCCTTAGTATCCTCTAAAATCTGCTATATCACTGTCAATTTTTAAAATGACGCTACATCAAACGGCCTAAGCAACGTAATGGAGTGATATGAAATTCAAATCCTACGTCGCTCGTGATATATGAATATTATCATCTTCGCAAGAAATTATATAAGTATTTGAAAAATCATATTTCCATTCAAATAAATAACGCTGCGCTACGTTAAAAATGTCAAGCAAATATTGTATGTCCGTAACCGAGTATCCTTAAATATTGATCAAAGCCCACGCTACTCTCGCTAAACCCACATTTCTCTATCTAAAAAAAGCTTTCGACGTATTCTAAAAAATGCCATATAAAAAAGGCACACACGCGCGCACCTATATGCAGCCCATAAATCTCGAGCACGGCGACGACGTCGACGGCGTTGAAAAAAGCGTCAGCGTATTTTTCACGGCAAGTCAGCTCTCCTCTCCAGACGCGCCCCCCGCGGCTGCGTCGAAGAGCAGCCGGCTACAAATTGAAGTAGTTCGGCGAGCACTTCCGGGAGACGACGACGTCGAAGTCAACGAGGTCAGACTGCGGCGGCGCGCGCTTCATTTTCTTTCGCGAGATTCTCCCTCGGGACTGAGAAAGGAAGAACTATACGCTATAGTCTTTTCTTTCCCCTCTGTATACTATACGTGGTTATACCGCCTATTCGCTCAGGCTTTATCTCGGCGATCTTATTGGCAACGTCTTTTATTTACCTTTGCGCCTGTGTACCTTTTTTCTCGCAGCTATAATACGCGCGTGCGTATATATTTGCGAGAAAAAGAGGGCGATTGCGCAAGAGGAGAGGGAGAGAGAGGATGCTGATGGGGGTTGCCGACCGTTAAGGGATGGTCTTTTGTGATTTCGTTGTGAATAATGGCTTGTTTAATGGAATCGTGGGGGGTGTTTGTATTATTGTCGGCGTAGATTTAGTTTCGGTGTGTTGGTCTTGAAAGCGCGCCTGCTTGTTTTGGAAATGTTGTTGGACGTTGCGAAAAACGAAGATATTTATGTAGAAGTAATCAGAGTAAAAATAATAAAAGTATTATATATAACAGAGAGAACAGGTTTCCGATTCTAAATTCAAGTGGGCTTCGAGTTTGAAGTAGAAATTCTATGGTATGGTCAGACAATTCATGTTTTTCTGATGAATGTAGACATATATTTAGTACATTTCTCCTTTTAATTTGCAAGGTATTGTAAAATGAATAATATCATTTCTTCGTGTAAAATCTATATGTATATTGAAGACCTTACGTTTGAATATCATTCGAAATGTGGGTGTAATAATACCGCAGCGTATTATTTGATTCTCGGAAAAAGGAAAATTAATATTTATGATTGCTTTCCAAGTCTTTACATAAAACGAACCGTGTTTCAATAATTTATTATTATTAAAGAATAAAAAAGACATTATGCATAAATCATAAAAAAAAATCAATTAATATAAAAATAATTAAATTACGCGCAAGACTATACAATCATTCGAAGGCAACCCAAAAATCACACACACACCGACAACTTTAATTTAAACAAAATTTCCCGGGATTTTATCACGCCGTTACGCGCGTAACATCTATCTTTAGTACCAATATGAGCCGGCCTCTCCGATATCGATATTCGCGAAACGTGATCCGCTAGAATCAAATACGCGATTTCGCATAATAAAACTCACGCGCCCACGCTCGATTTATACTCTCAACCCCCGTAAGCTCTTTCTCTCTCTCTCGACCCCTTCTTTTTCTGTCTAGAGTATAATAATACGCGCCGTGTCAGCGCAGCGACGAAAAAAAGAAGTGATGAGCCCCGCGACTTTTTCGACGCAGCGACTGCTGCTATCAATGGCTTTTCAGCCGCGTATATGCAAACAGCGACAGCAGTCGTAAAATTTTCAGGCATCGCGCGGCCCGATGTTCTCGTCGGGTTAAAAGAGAGAGTGGAAGCGACTGCGTGTTCTCGTTTGCCGCTGGAATGGGCAGACGGAAACGCGATATGCGCGTGAGGGAGGAAAAAAAGGGGTGCGAGATTTACTCTGTTGATTTAAAAAGCGTCGTTTAGAGAGCGCGGGTGGGAGTTTTGTCGGAACGGTTCTTTATGGTTGTTCTGGAGCTCGGTACAGTTTCATGCGTATATTGTTGTAAGGAAAAATGTACGCCTTTTTTAAAGGGATTTTTAATTTGTACATAGAATACAGATAAGCTGAAATGGAATATATGAAAATTAATTTAAAGATTTTTTTAACTTTATGTGCATATATACAATGAGGAAAATTTGATATAGAAATATAATTTTTTATAAATATAACTTTTATAAATCAATACATCAT
>JAPYZO010003557.1:0-12688 GCA_030522905.1 Torymus flavipes
TATTGGGTGCAAACACTGTGTTTATTAATATAATTCTATGTTTGTTTTTAAGTAGGTTACGCTGAAAAGGAAATTCTAAAATTAAAATTTTTATTTACGAAAGAGAAGCCGTAAAGTATTTAAAATGTTGATTATGAGGATGAGTTTTTAGTGTGTTTGAAAGGCTACTACTTAGTAAATTAAGGCAACTTTTCTCTCTGCAACCGCGATGTAAACAACGCCTGAAGGCACAGCCGACGATGAATTACATTTTTACTCCATCCAAAAAAAGAAATTTCTTTAAGAAAATGAAATTTCTTCGGATGTTCATAACTTCAACTTTATGGTCTCACTTCGTAGAATACGACGATTTACTTCGCAAATGTTATAAAATACATTTGAAAACGTTGAATTTTCACGTTTATAAAAATTACGTTTATCCCCTTCACGTTTATGCCAAAGTAAATTCGTGGTAAAAAATTAATTCAAGTTTGCTCTCTCAACCAAGAAAGAAAAAAGGAAAAATTCACTTTGCAATCTCCCGGAAACAGCTTGGAAAATATGATCTATATTTATACACGTACCAAAAACCACGAAAAATTTTTTCCAACCCAAAGTCCGCAACGCGCTCGCGCAACTCAGAGAAAGCACGGACACGTGCAAACAAGCCGAAACTAAAAGCCCGGAGGAGCTTTTAGCCCTGAGATTCAAGTGGCCACACGGGCGCGCACAACTCTGTTTTCGTCCACGTACATTGGAGCATAGGGACATCGAGGATCATCGTATCTCTCGAAGATCGACGATTCGCGCGAAGAAAATACTCATTATCTCGCTCAGGCGTATATATATTAACATTTAAGGGCGTTTTGCGAAAACTAATTACATTTACTATTTAGAGTAATTAGTTCCGAACTAGTTTCGGGCAGCGAGCGAGCGCGCGTGCGCTTCGAGTAACCGAGAGCTAACTTGACTTAACTACGGGTCAAACAACAGGGCGGCGCGCGCCGCCCCCGTTTCGCCTGCCGAGTTTTCAGCGGGGGATAGCGCGTGCGCTCGTTCGGCAAGTCAAAAACACCGAGCTCTCGTATCGCCTCGGCTCTGAAAGGATTCGAGAGAGAGAGAGAGAGAGAGAGAGAGAGATCGCGCGCACGGGCATCCGAAAGTTGGGGCGGTTCGATATACTTAAGTTTGGCCAAAGTTGTTGCTTCGCGTTTTAATTACAATGATGGGGGCTCTGTATAGCACGTGCAATCCTTTTATTGGTCATGCTTTTTCTCTTGACGCTCGCAATGACGTTCGATGTGCTTCGATAGGTTTTTTTATTAGTACTATAAAGATATTATATGAGGATTGATTATATTTATATTTGTAGAATGTCGTGTATTTTGTATGTACGTGGATAGGATACAGTCAGATATCTATTCATGCAGGAATTATTTTTTGTATTCTCATGCTCTAGAATTTGATATTGAATGTATAACTTTGATTTGTGGTATATTTTACAAAAACATGTATATATATATATATACGTTTCAAACAGTTTACGTAAAAATTATGCTGCATTTATTATAAGAACATTATTATTATTATTTTATGTATCAATTTTCTGATAACTTTAACATTTATAAATCATGAAAAAAATGATAGAACAATAACATCAGTAAAAAATAAAACTCCTGTGTTAGAATTTCAATCCCTCATTAGTATTTCACGGTCTCTTGACCCTTACGTTCCCCAAAAGAACCCACCACGACGAATAAAAAAAAAGGAGAGAAAGGTAGAAACATTCCGAAACAGCCAATAACCATACGCTTCTGTTTACAGACATGGACGTGCTGAAGGCGCCGGACCACAAGGAGGGCAAGCTCGAGAAGTACGACACGCAGGGCTCGATCTACATAACGTCGACACCCGAGGACGACGGTGTGACCTACTCGTGCGAGGCCCACCACCCGGCCATCTCCGTCAAGAAGCCCATGCGCGCCAACGCCACGCTCTCCGTCATGTGTGAGTACATATACATACCTACATATATAGCATTTCGCCGAGATCCTTTGATCGGGGGAATTTTATACGTGCGGGGGTTGAAAGAAAGCTCCGCTTTGACTCGGCGTTTTATTGCAGGAATGCGCGAGAGATAGAGAGGGTTTGAATTTTTCGTCCGGAAAATTTATTACGGGGGAAAAATTATAAAGATCCGCTCGGTTTTATTACGCGGATTTTACGGTGAAGTGATTTCGCGAATAATTTTTAAGTTTTAAGCCTGAGATGTTATATGCAGTATGGACGTACGGGCGAGAGACTCTCCGAATAGATAAAAATTCAGTGCCAGAGATTCTTTTATCAGAAATGACGTTTCTTCAAAGTGTATAACTGAATTTTTTATTCCGCACCTTTATCTATATATTCGGATGAAATTTAACGATTTTCCAAAGTTTTTGCGCGCACTTTGAAAAATTTATACCGCGCTATAACAATAATAAAAAAAAAGTAAAGGATTGAAGAACGTCGTAAATATAAAAGCTTACGGTCCCCGTTCGTAGAATACAAAGTTCCAATACCGTTTTAATTACAAGCTCCTCATAAATTTCCACGGTGAGTATTATTCGAAGCCGATAAGAAAAGCAACTCGTAACAGAGCGGCGCGCGCGGCGACTAAACGAAACTCCGGCTCGCGCGCTCGCTCACTTTTATTAAGTAAACGTTTGCCCTGTCCTCTCTCCGGCTACAATCGAACTTTCGCGCTCATAAATAAAGAAGGCAAATAAAACGCTCGCGATCCACGCGCGCGTGTACACTGGCCCGCCGGAGGGTAAACTTTGTAAAATTTCCCTCCTCACGCGCACTAAAACCCAAAACTAATAAAAGCTCAAAGGCGACGTCAGCGATCGGGAAAAATCGCCTGCCGTAAGTTTCTCGCGATCTCGCGTGCCGTAGCCGGTCGAACAGAGGCGAAACTTTTCCGCGAGTATCTAGAGTGGTAAAATAAAGATATCGACGGGGAAGGGATGTATATAGAGGCTAATCAATGGGAATTCGCTTCTTTCTCCGGCTCTGATTTTACGCCGTTTCGTTCTTACGTGAGCGCGAGTGTACGTGTATGTCACTCTCTTGATTGCCCTATTTATTCAGAGTACGACGGGCGGGGATTGTTGAACGTTTGTTTGGCGGACTTGAGGTAAAGTTAAAATATGCCCTTTAAATTTATGAATGTACACGCTGGAAACGTGTATTTATGTATGGCGAAGTAGAAATGTCCCAGTTTGGTCGGACAGGAAGTTGCAGTGCAAATAGATGCAGTTGAGGCTATGAGTAAATATGTAATATTTATTCGCAGCTTTGAAGTTATGCGGTATACGCTTTTCTTTCTAGATAATGATGTATTTTTGATAAATAAAACGGGTGTTTACAATGTTTCAAGAAAATAAATAACGCAATTATACATAATTTATTAGAAACAAATAGTATATTACTATAGTATTTCGTGTTAATTCTAAAGCTGTGTCAATATTAATTTTTATCTGCACCATATATTTTGCGACCCGACACTAATATCTTAATTTTTTGAAAACACCAATAATCTGGCTCCAGATCCACCTGGACCGCCGTACATCGAAGGCTACGCAGAGGGCGAGACGCTGAGCGCTGGCCAGCAGGTCGAGCTGAGATGCAAGTCGCGTGGCGGCAATCCAGCCGCCCAGGTCGTCTGGTACAGGAACGGCGAGGTCGCGCACTCACTCTACTCCACCGATGGCAGCATCTCCAAGAACGTCCTCAAATTCATTGTGCAGCCGAACGACGACAAGGCGCGCTACGAGTGCAAGGTGACAAACGTCATGAACATCACGCCTATGACCGCCCATGTCGACCTCAGCGTGCTCTGTGAGTATATTGGTGACGAGCTTTTTGCGGGCTCATCACGTCTCTACGATATTTTGAGTATAGTTTTTGGAATTTTGAGAGAATGAAATTTGCGCCAATAAATATATAGGTATATCGGATACATGATATTTGGGAGAATAAAGTTTTGAATTCCAATGTACTTAATGAATTTTATCATTTTATCAATGTGTGTTCAATTATTTATTACATTTATCAGCTTACATATAAAATCGCATTTTAATTATTGAAAGGCTAATTTCCTATATATATTTGTTACTTTATCAAAATTATCTCGGTATAACTTATCAATAAACAGAAGCAATCCATTATGGAACTTCTAATAAATCTAAAAACAACTTCACAAACTAACACTACATTCGTCCAGTCTCGCCGGTTGCGGTGCATCTGGAGGGTCCGACGGAGGCGCGGGCCGAGGAGAGAGTGACGATCAGCTGCACGACTGACATCTCGAATCCGGCCTCTGTCATCACGTGGGTCGTCGACAATGTTAAGGTTAACGGGACGACGATCGAGAAAGCCGGTCCCCAAGTTGGCTTCATCACCACCTCGAACATCACCTTCACCATCAATAGGGCAGCCCAGCGGTCCGTCGTCGTCTGTAATGCCTACAACGGCAAGGTGTCCGAGAACATCGTCGGTACTCACACGATCAACGTTATCTGTAAGTTGGATACTCAGCTTTTTTGTACTTTTATTAAATTGAGAGTTAAGAGTAAGGAAAATATTGATTTTATTCGTTCGGATTTTATTAGTTTACTCAGTTTATAGTACAAACAAAAACGTAATTTTCATATTATCAAGTTATATAATGAGACTAACGTTGGCTTTTACAAATATTTTGCCAAAACAATCACTTTTTATCATTTTTAAAACCTGTTACAAAAAAACTCTCGTATGTTTCAAAAATAGCGAATTTTCATTAAAAAGTAACAGCCACGATAGATACGTGAGAAACCTCACTCTAAAAAATCATGGTAGTTACGAAAATCCTATATTAAACCGATCTTCATTAAGCGAAATTAAGAATATGTACTCTCTAAACTCGAGCGCCACGGGCATATCTCGTCGTATTATCAAGGAAAACAATTAATTTCTTGTATTTTTCCCTCCTCCCTCCTTCTCTCCGCAGATCCGCCCACGAGATTGGACATGGCTGGCTACGAGGCCGGCACGAACATCGTCGCCGGGACTCTCCTCAAGCTCTCGTGCACCGCAATATCCGGTAATCCCCCGGCGACCATAACGTGGTATAAGAACAACAAGGAGGTACGTACGAAGGTAATTGATCGGCTTCTCTGTCTTCTGTCTACGCACTCTACACACACTTCCTGCGCACGCCATTCCACAAAAACAAAAAAAAATCACGAAAGAGGTGCTCCTGCGTGTCGACCATGGACGAGAGAGAAGTTTAATAATAATAATAATAATTCTTCAAATATCATGTTTTATAATAATAATCGTTTTCATTTCTTTTTTTTTATCAATTACTTGAAATTGTTATTTTGAAGCGTTATTATTTCTTTATTAAATTAAACGATGTTTTCATTTTTATTATATTTCATTTCTCGTTTATTTGACACGATAATTTTGTCCACTTTTTATTTTCATTTTCGCTTTTTTAAATTGAAACGTGATACTTACTCTTTCGTTATCATTCGCAAACATTTTAAAAAGCAATCATTTGGTACTGTTATTTAATGCTTTATAGTCAAAAGCAAAAATGCAATATATATCGTTATAATTCTCTCGGATATAATTTAATAGAACGCGCTGAAAAATATCTCCATGCGCATATTTGTCATTTTTCTCCGCTGTGAACACATATGGTATAGGTCATCGGAGCTTCGCAAATAACCAGTCGCTAGCTTCTCGAATTTCACAATTTTTCACGTTTCACGAGCTTTATTAACGTACAACCCTTTCTTGAAATCGTCATCCAAAATTCTCAAATTATTCAAATTTTTTTTGTTAAACTTATAAGCAAATTATTATCTTCCATGTAATATAATTATTTGACTATTATCAAAACTTTCTTAATAAACTATAGTATTTACGTTAATCACTAAGAAAAAAAATTCAAAAACCATTTTTTCTACGTTATACTTGCTATAAGTTAAGTTATAAATTCTACCTATATATCTATAGCGTTAACGTTATCCAAAGTAGGGCGTAATTACTTTATAAAAAACGACTTGGTATTATCAAGACATTATCTTAATTACAAAACTGCTTCGCGAGTAAGAACCTAAATACACCGGACCACTTGATATACATATTCAGAAAATTTAACTCTCACGATCCTATAAAAATCCATATAATCTTTATTCACATATAAATGTATAACAAAATCTCAAAGAAGCTTCAAATAATTTTCTCGCGCAAAACTAACAAAGGTGGTGGGTGGCAAAAAGAAACAGACCACACCGTGACGAATGGAGTATTTCATTATTCCTCTCTTTTTTTCCTCTCGCGTAACGCAGGTGACGAGCACGACGCGACCGCGCGACCACGCGGTGACGAGCGAGCTGACCCTCCTCGTCAACGCGACCGACAACAAGGCCAACGTACGCTGCGAGGCCAACAATTCCGCCACCGCGATACCCCTCGTCAAGAGCATCGATCTCAGTGTTTTCTGTGAGTATTACATTCATCCACATTATGCATTACGATATAAAATAATCGTCGGGTATATGTAAAAATTTCAGTTTTAAGTTGATAAAAAAAGTACTTGTTTATCAGCTTATAACGTTGCTTCTAAATTATTCTAAAATTGATTACAGCAGATCTTGTTTGTAATACTGGGATAATTATAATGAAATTTAATTTAATTCAGTAAATTCTTTTGAAAAATATCTAAACAATAACAATGTGAAAAATAATATCATATCGTCTTTACAGTCCTACCAGACATGGTGAAGATTAGCAGCATCCCCAAGGACTTCCGGGCGAATGACCACGCGAAGCTGATCTGCGAGTCGACGAGCAGCAACCCTGCGGCCGAGATGTCCTGGTGGAAGGCGGGCAGTCCGGTCTCCGGCACGAAGACGCACTCGCGCAACGGCCTATTCGGTGGTTTCATATCCTCGGTCGAGCTCGAGCTCGATCTGACCGAGGACATGAACGGCGAGCAGTACACCTGCCAGGCGAAGAACCCGGAGATCGATCGCAGCGTCCACGACGTCACCGCGCTCAGTATATTATGTGAGTCCGAGTTGAGATAGCTTTGCACGTTAAAAACAATAATTTCGGACAGGAAATAAGAAAAAACAATACACTTGACCGTTACAGACAAGCCGGTGTTCGAGAGCCTCGAGCCGAACGAGCTCGTGGGCATGGAAGGCGAGCCGTTCGTGATATCGGTGGTGGCACGCGCCAATCCCGCCCCGATCACGTACACGTGGACGCGCGACGGGCTGCCGCTGAGCAGCAACCAGGCGGGCCAGCGCATCCTGGCGCGCGGCTCAACTCTCAACATAACGCGCCTCGAGCGCCACGACGCCGGTACTTACAACTGCGAAGCTACCAACGACGAGGGCTCGACTTTTTATCAGTTGAATTTGACCGTTCAATGTAAGCCTCACTTAAGACGCTTGATTCCCAATTTATGTGCGATAGGTATCTACCCATTATCATTTTACATTATTTTTTTAATCTGAGTTTTCTCTTCGAGTGTGTTATTATCATCATATACCTATTTTTGTTTTTCTATTTTTGTTTTTCTCGTTTTGTTGTTGTTTTCTTTTTGTGTTAATTTCATTTTTCATACTGTCGTCTCGAGGGGATGCCGGAGAGGTATGTTTTACATTCTGACAGGGGCGAATGAATATATTATTATATTCAGAACGTGAAGTCCCCGAATTTGGAACGGAACGGGCTGAAATAACTGTAAATTGATTTTGCAGTTATTTTAAGTTACCTTCGATAAAAGAGAAAGGGGGGGAACACCGGTATCCACTTAACTTTAAATTATTGCATGCTTCATCCTGGTGAGATTACGTAACTCTTGCAATTAATTGAAATGACATCGTGAAATGAAAAAATTTATACGTGTTTTATTTCTTATCCCTATTAGCTACAATGCTAACAGTATAATCTAACACACACCATCATGCTCAAAATCATTATATACGCCGTGATAAGAAAAAACGAACATCATATTATACACAACTGCCAGGATATTTGCTTTTTTCCAATCAGCACCGCTTTTGCTTTATAACCCTACTAAAACATTTATGTATCGAGAGAGAAAAAAACAGTGACATATTCCATCCTTGCTCGGAATATATACAAATTTTAATTGTCAAAGTTAAATTTCATAAAATTATTTTAATTACCTTTTTCAATCCTGTGACACTGATACTTTTTTCTCGATACATTCAATCTCAACGACAGCGAGCACTCCCGACTAACGTTACTCTTGCCACAGATCCCGCCTCAATAGTGCGTACATCGACGTCGGGCGTGATCTATCCACCGGGCGTCGAGGCGAAGCTCTTCTGCGAGGTCGAGGGCTCGCCCATCGGTCCGGAGTACATCACCTGGTACAAGGAGGGTACCAGCGTATCCGAGCTCGGCGACCGTTACGGCACCTACTTCGCCAATCACACGTCCTTCCTCAGGATCAAGACCCCCAATCACCGCGACGTCGGCCATTACAGGTGCGGCATCAACAACGGCATCAGCAACGTCACCTCCGAGCCCATCCTCTTCATTACCAATTGTAAGTATAGTGTAACCGGTAAAATCATTTCGTTTGTTTGCTCGGTGAAAGTATAACGAACCCTTTCGATTTTTTCTTACCACAGTCAAGCCGGAAATGACGAATACCCCATTGACGAAGAAGGCCGCTGTGAACAACGGCGCGAACGCCCAGCTGCATTGTAAAGCCAAGGGCTCACCGCTGCCGCATTTCACCTGGGTGTTCAACGGAAAAAACATACTGCCAAACGTGACTGAGTACAAGTACGCCGTCATCTACACGAACGTAAGTAGTGGAGTGTCTGACTAAAACTTATCCTTTCTACTGGAATTTCAATAAAAACTAATCTTGTCTTATTCATTACTATATACAGCTATCCGAACTATACTCCCAATCGACGTTGACGATCTACCACGTGGGCCAGTCCGACTACGGCAAGTACGAGTGTCAGGCACACAACAGCCAGGGCCGAGCGATCGAGCAGATAGGCCTGGATGTGACCTCGCCGCCGGACGAGCCGTCGGACCTCGAGGCTCTGAACGTCACCCATGACAGCGTCACCCTCGTGTGGAAGCGCGGCTTCGACGGTGGCCTACCCACGTCCCATCAGATACGTTGGCGCGAGGCCCGCGACGACGTCTCCAACTATCGCTACCTCGACGTCTCGCCTGGAGTCTACAAGGCTGTAGTGGACAGATTGGCACTGGGCACCTACTATGTGTTCAGTATTAGAGCGAAGAACTCTAAGGGCGAGAGTCACTTCCTGCCGGATCTTCTCAAAGTCCAGACGCTTCGTAAGTGCTTTTCAATGAATTTATTGGTATGGTTGTTGTATAACGTTGGTGTAACGTTGGTGGGCGCTTGTTGCGGGAGGATGGATGGGAGAGGACTGGGTGTGGATGGTCGGGGTGTAGTGATATATGCTGGATTGGCGAACAATCAATTTGGTGATTGAGGCTTTTGAAATAGAGTATTTTTGGTTATTTTTTTTAAGAATATATAGTTGCTTAACTCATAGGAATAGCATTGCTTATATAGTAGTGAACGAGAATTGCTAAATGATTTTTTGTCAACGAAGCGTTTATGTAATACAAAAAAGTCGAAATTATTAGAGATTCAAAATTGACAATAAAGCTAAAAAATTACTAAAAATGGCGGGTTTAAAGCACGTTATATTTTAAGAATTATTTCACAAATTATGAATAATCATTAATATTATTTTTGAGCATTAAAATGATTATTCGAAATTGAAATGATGGGCGAAAGTAACTTTGACAGTAAACCGTCTCCAATCTCAATAAGATAAAAATCAAGTAGATATAGAACCATAAAACCTTGTCATCCTTTGCGCAAAAAAGTAGAATATAGATTATAAGTATAATTAGTATGATTAAACATAAATAGTAGCTAATTGAATTAGATATAAATTTGGATTGGATATAGACGATATAATTGTGGTTTTAGTAAATAATTATTAGTGTAAGCTTACACATATTATTCACACAATACACCAGTCATATGTCACTGCTGGTAATCATCAAATCATACAGTTTATGTAACAAAATACATTGATTTTACTAAATGTTATAACATCCATTATGCATTGCATATTAATTGTCATATAACAATCTCATTACATTAGCGGAGCAAAACGCAAACTTCGCTGACCGACTATAATGCAATATTTTTCAATTAAGTGAATTAAATAACTTTTCAAGAAACGTAATCTGTTGTTGTATATTAAAATTGTATTCGAATCAATAATTATTTACGTCATGACATAGAATCGAAAAAATAAAAAATTTATATAGATGAAATATCGACAATTTTAACGGACGATGAAATAAAGTTTGCTCGCTGACCGTGTCCCAACCATCCTGGCCCTTTGTCGTTACATATAGCATGCATGTTGTACGTGTCTGCACTAGTCGTTGTGTCGTGGGTGACGGGGGCATTGTTTTTGCTTGGGTTTGCAGGTGAGGCACCGCCGAACGAATTGATCGTCAGCGAGATCAATTCCTCGTACATCATCGTAATAATCATCGCTGTATCCGCCTGTGCTTGTCTCCTCATTGCCACGCCCATAGCCTATACAGCCTTCGTATCGAAAAAGAAGGCGCAGCGCTCGGGTAATTATTCACCTTGTCTGTTTTCTTTTCGTTTCCGGCCACGCGCCGACTTTAGGCCCGGACAGCGCCGAGAACTCGCCGGAAGTGCTGAGGGAGGCCGGCGGCGACGGCCCGATGAAGTACATTTACACGATAGCCGCCACGTCGATCGTCTTTTTTATTATTAATATCTTCATCATGTTGTGGTATATCGTGCGAAAGAAAAACAAGGACCGTAAGTCTATCCACTGCCTTTCTAACAGTCATATGGGTTACGGTTATGGAAGAAAAGAATATATATATATACATAAATCATTATTATTTTTATCTTTTTGTTTTTTTTCTTCAAAGTTTTTGTTTATTAAGGAAATGAAGAATTCAGCATTAATTTACTGATTTATTAAGAAGTACACAAAGTTAAAAGATAAGCGTATTTTTTATGAAGGCAGACAACTCTTATCAGTTACACTCTAATGTAAACTCTTACTGCTTTACATTTGAATATACTATGTTAGGTCCACTTTTGAAGAATCTCGTTTCTATTTATTTAAATTCTAGTTCTTTGTAAAAAAAAAGATACTATAAACATGAAAGTTTTTCTTGAAAAATACTTATAGGCGACAGTCATATCTATAACATTCTATTTTAAGCAGAATCCACAGTAAGCTAGTACCTATATTAAGCGCGGTGCAGCTGGATATATGGATTTTAACCAAGACGTTACCGCTGTCTTTGCAGGCATTAACAAGTCGCAGACGGCTGACATGTACGCGCCGTCGACGGTGAACGGTGACACGATGACCGGCGAGTTGAGCTCCGTGTCGGACGAGAAGAGCGACGTCAACTTCGACGCCAACGATTACGTGGTCAGTGCGATCAGTCAATATGTTCTAAGTAACAAGTAACTCCGGAGGGTAGGTTTGAGTTCTGTTAACCCCAAGTTTCATTTTCTACTCCCAAAACAAGTTTCTTTTTTTTCTCCTCTTTGTTCTTTTTTTTTACGAAGAATATTTTAGTCTGCTTTTGAGATCCGCACGCTACGTCACTCTCTGGTTTGAGCTTTTAATTATTATTGAATTGATTTTTTTCTTCTCATTTATCCTTTAATCCTATATAAACGAAGCTCCCGATCAGTCCGCCTCACTATCTTCTTTTAGCCGAACGCTTATATCCTCCGGGGGTTAGTATTATAGAATCGTATATAATTATAACTAATTCACGTTTGTTTTTTAACGGTATGTTAAAGATTTATATAATTGTGCAATTTTAGCATATTTTTGATACGTTAAAAAGCAAACGTATTTATTTCAGTTCTACTAACTTGCATGGTAAGATGACATAGTATGAGTTTAGTCTCGTATAGATTACCATACTACGACGAATTTATAACGTTATATCAAGAGAAGAAGATCTATTGATATAATTATACTACAGTAAAAATCATACAATTATCTTTACTAGAAACAGAACTTCTATACTAACAGAAATAGTATCAAAATCAATTTGTTACATGAATATTACTAAAGCATAAAGTGCATCTGCATATTTATAAGAATAAAAATATTCTTTGTTCCACGCAAAATGTCAAAATGCATATTAGAATAACTGTCAACCATCATTTTTATATATATTGTCTTCACATTAACACCGAATATCAAAATTGAAAAGAAAAGAAAAATAACGTTTTTTCACTGAAAAGAAAATTCTTTATTTTTCGTAAAATGTCAAAATGCATATTCGTATAACTATCAACTATATCATTTTTATATCTATTTTCTGGACATTAACACGACAACTGAAAATCAAAAAGAAAAATATACTACAACAATACCACTTTCCACTGTATAAAAAAATCATCTCCAAGTCTTGCGCACGAACCACACATATATTACACTCTATATATCACAAGTGCTGCACGAGCGACTCACCATCTCAGCTCTCCAAAACTAGCAAAAACAAAATTAAGACTTAAAAAAGAAATACTAGAAACATCCAATGA
>JAPYZO010003558.1:0-12457 GCA_030522905.1 Torymus flavipes
AGGATTAGTTCGAAAATAAATTAGAGCGAAACAAAATCTCAGACGCATAAACTTGACAGCTGGTCTCTATTGATTCGGCCAGTGCATAATAATTAATACGTTAGTGAAAATCACGATAGAGTTTGCATTTTTATTTCTTTTATAACATCCTGCCAATAATGATTGGCAATCCCTTTACTTTTGGATAAGAAATCTTTGGGAGCTTAATATTAGTTAATCGCTAGTTAAAACAGTGCCACAAGTTTGTTTTCGTTGGTACACCATTTTTTTCATCTGTTATATTACTTGTAGAACGAGGCAAATTTGGTTTCAATGTTTTTAAAAGATATAAGAGTAAATTCTTGTAAAATTTTTGATTGTTTAGTCATATTATTATTTTGTCAGACAAGGATGAAGGAGGAAGTTTAATCTTATTTTTATTCGCATCCCCAAATTTTTTTTATTTAGAGTTATTTTACAGGTACTCTTGAATTATTACAGTAGAAATATTTCTATCATCTACAAGCATAGATTAAAGAATTATTCATAAAAACTTATTTTTAGACACATGAATATGAACAAAGAGATTTGTAAGAGTGAAAAATTATTATTATACTTATAATCTTATATATTTTAGTAAAACTTCAAAATATAAAATTTTATATACCACTTTAGCTATAAAAGTAATATGAATGCGTAGCAGGAAAAAATAATGATTTTTTTTTTCGGTATCTTTATAAGTTTTTAGTTGAAAATTTTAATGAATATTCTTTTAAAACTAATAATTAATAAATTCAAAAAAGGAAGCCTTTAAAAAATCATGAAATAGTGCAGGCTTTATAAAGGGTACATAAGAAGACAAAGAGCCGGAAAAAGATGAAAAGAAGCAGCGAAAGTCGCAAAAAGGAAGCATAGCTCGCTCAGAGGACCAAATTAATAGTAAAGCGAACTTAATAGAGAACAGAGTCAACAAAATTCCCTTCTGCCTCTCTCAATGATTTCTTTGTTCTCCACGCGCGCTTCTTTCTCGCGTGCGCGTCTCTCTTCCTCTCTCGCACGCTTTAACGCGGAAAAGGGGGGGAAGGAAGACACGCGGATTGCACGCCGCGGCCCATAATGAGAGTAAACAGAGCTGGCGCGCAATTAAAATTAGAATTTAAAGCGCAATAAGCGGCAGATAACAGCGTTTAATCGTCCGCGCGCGCGGTAGTAACGAGCTAATATTAAGTGGCTGCCGCCAGCCGCACAGGCTAAGCTTCTACCACGCGATACTCGTGCTAGCTCAGACCTTCGGGAGTAAGAGCGAGCTTGTAGCTTCTTTGGCTACTAAAACATGTATGCATAATATGTAACGTGCTCTACATCGGATGCTGCATATGGCCGAAACACTGCTGCTTCCGATCGACATATGCCCTTTTCAAAAAGTGACATACCCTTCGCTTAATTCAATCGCTTGTTGTATACATTGAGAAATGTTCATCTTCCTCATAACTAAAGAGATTATTTTTGTACGGATGAATTAAATAAGCTTAATATATACAAGATTAGTTGAGATTATCCGACGACAACTCTGAGCCATTAATTCAAGATCCGGATGTAGGAAAATCGCATATGAGCAGCCCCGCGCAAGACGCAGTCTACGCATCGCACGCGCACCTTTGCTCTTTCGCATTAAACACTTGCATGTATATATATACTCGCGCTCACGCGCGACAAGCTTTTCTACTCTCGCTCGTTAATTACCCGGTCGATATATCGCCCCGATGATAGATACACCGTTTGCCTCTTAAAATTGACGTCCGTTAGTTCTTCAGCCTTACCCTATGGATCCTCCCACTTTTATTTACCTCCAGCCCATGTATTCCGGATGCTTTCTTAATTAGTTTTCCGCACTCGCACGCGCCGTGGAAACGCAGGCCATTAGCCGCGCGGGTACATAATTCTATAGCGCGGCTTATATTGTATAAGACTCGTCTGAGCTGCTTCGTTTTGTTCGCTTCATTAAAAGATGCGCGCGAGCGCGGAGCTGCGGTACGTGCACGCTGAAATTCGATACTTTTTACCCTGCCTGTGATAGGATAGGCCTTTCGTATAACTAAGATGGGTTTTGTATTAATGTAATTAAATGCGGATATCCAATCGAGAGTAGAGATATATTTTTATGCTGCATTTTCATGATATTTAATTTTAATTAATCAATGTACTTGAGTGGCCTGTAAAATTACAAGTATACACGTGTTTTCGCAAAAGAACTTGCACATTTTCTTTCTTTTAACTGCTAATATGTGCATCTACAAAAGTACTTTCTAAAAACATCGTTCTCGTTATGTTTTCTATAATGCAAGATCAGTTGAAAATTAAAAAATCGGTTTAGATCTCAGAAAAATAATACAAAGCGACCGAATAGTTAATTTTCATCATTGTCTGTTATGTGCGTAAGAAGTTAATCGTCTATGTATTTATTAAAGCTCCCTTTTAAAGCGAAAGAAAGAAATGATTTAAAATAACGAGAAATTAACTGTCAATCGAGACCATTTCTCTCTCCCTCTCTAGTCCAGAACAAAGTATAATAATCCTTTGCAGTGCGCACAAGTTATTTATATATATATATATATATATATATATATATATATATGTATCGGCAGGCGCGTATAAATAAGGAAAGACGTTAATAAAGCCACTGAGCATCGCTTCTCTTCTGTTTGCAGGCGTTTCCGCTCTTTGTTCCATCATCGAGGACGACGGCTGCACGCGTCGATTATCCTGCCCGTAGAGTCAGCTGAAGCGGCGAAATCCAGAGGAATGCATTTTTGTCGCTAGCCTTAAAGAGGCGCCCAGAAGACGACGACTGAAAGGAGAGTGCAACTATTGCATGTGTGCGCGTACGCGTGCAGACGACGACGGGGTAATGCGCCGATTATGCTCTGCAAGTATAAAGAGATACACGCGGTGCGCAAACGTGGCGGAGTGGCAGAGAAAGCGCCTCGTGTGTGATCACTCAAGTTCAAAGGATTTTTTTTTTGCATATTTCCGATTGATACTTTCATTTATTGATTTTTTTCTTTTCCATAGTGATGCAATTACTGTGCCCCCTAGCCACACGACAAAGTGCAATTACCAAACATTTGCGAACGTGTGTAAAAATTTAATAACTGCGGCTATAGAGGCACAGAAACAATGTTCACTTGCCCTATACTTTCTGTTTTCTTTAATATTAAACCATTAAAGTATGAAAAATTTATCAATGCACATTCAACTTATCTTTAATATGAATACATAAAAAATATATATACATAAAATTAACCATTTGCGTTTTTAAAATTTCGGAATGAATCAATGGAAAAATAATCCGAATTTAATGTAAACTATTCCAGATTTTTAGTCAATTGATATATAAAGTTAAAATTCAAATAAATAATATTAATAAAAAATTTTAATAAGGAATTTATAATAGTGTTATATAATATAATGAATGAAATAAAATTAAAAGACTTAAATTTTCTCATATTTTACAAATAAAAATATTACTATACTGTTAATTAATGCAGTTACTATATACATTATATAATAAAAGTATTCTTAGAGCTTGTTACTTGTTATGAAATTATGCAAAAGATTTTTAAAAATATATAATATTTCAATAATAAAATGCAATTCGTGTTATAAAGACACTGATGAAGAAAGTCATAAGATAAAATTTTGTTAACAAGATAAAAACTTTAAAAATGTTAAGGGAGCTTTAGTGATCTCAATAAAGAAGTAAGAGTCGGTATGGAAATAAGCTTAAAGTCATATCCGGGGGGCAAAGTTAAATGATATTAATTGATATATAAAATTACGTTGACTCTGCCATTTCGATTCACGCTCATGCCAAAACTTACGACAATATACCTTAAACTCTCCGATTTCCTCGTTGTACTAGTGTCATCGATCTCGCGTGTGCGCGCGTGCGCTTGATATACAAATCAACGCCACGGAAGAGATTGTCAAAGTGCCAAAGCAAGAAAGAACAAAAGACATTCGGAGAGCAAGCGAGCAGGTGTGTGAGTGTGTGCCTTTAGGAGAGAATGCGGACTATAACTATTAGATTACTAAACCACCACGGGAAACGCACGCGAGCAATCTCTCGATAAAATAGCGGCGAGTTCACTGCCTGGTTCTTGTGTATCTTAATTGTATATTGTTGAGTATGCATACGCCAACTTCTTAAAAAAGGGGAAGTTAATTGGTAGGTAAATGAGAGGGAGCGAAAGAGAGCGAGAATACGATATAGCTTATGTAATAAAACATGGTCGCGGATTTGATGATTTTGCTAACTGACGAGCCAACAGATGTCGACTAGAATTTTCCCGTTATATAGTTATGACATCACTTGTATATCCAATAAGATATATATTTCTAGCTTGATATATATATGCAGTACTGAGCCAAATCATTCGTAATAACTAATTTGCACAGCAACTATCGCGGTGAACCTATTATCCTATACTCCTTACCGTTATGTCGCTACACCGAACCTCAATATTATTCAATTAACGAATTCAGATAATGAGTATTGGGAAATTCCATAATGCTTCCATATGGGAAAGTTTAAATGGCTCGCCAGTAAATTCCTTTTCACCACGTGCTATAATACTGCAGTATCAATATATTTCTTGTACAATTTGTGCGTTTCAATAATTTTTTATTTATTACTTCATTTGATTGTTTTTTCATTTTGTAAAGCCATATAAGCGCATATGGTGTGGAGGACCAAAGATAACTCGTTCTCCGAGTCTTCCGCGCCCACGGCAATACTATAGTCGCAGGGTTTGCGTAAACGGGGCCAAAAGCGGTTTGTTCAAAAACACTGAGAATTTAAAAAACAACTGAAGAAGAATATTCAGAAAAAAATATTGATCCTTCGAGCGAATGTATAATACGGGAAAAAGTATGACGTGCAGTAAAGACAGATTCATATATTTAAGTTTTTTCTTCTTCTGCCGATTACGTGGCGTGCAAAATTGAAACCTGAATGAAGAGAAAACAATCTTCTTTTTTCTTTCTTCATTTCGAATTTCTTTCTCTACACCAATGTATAACAAGTGTATAATACGTACATTCGCAAGGGATAATATGTATAATTGAATTGAGGAGTTTGCCTCATTCTTTTTTCTACTGTGTGTTGTAGAGCGTGCGCGAGCAAGCGCAAGTGGTTATGTAAAAACGCGGGAATTAAAGGTTACATAAAAGGGCTGCTGCGTTGTGAAAATAATAATTCACGGTCGGTTTTCTGTCGTGTCAAATTTAAGAAAGCCAGATGGAAAACATTGAGTGCGTAGGTTGAACATTGTGCTATATACATTATATAAATATTTATGTAAATAAACCAAATTTATAATTTTTTCCTTGCGGTAACTTTAATGTATTATCTTTCGTATATTATGGAGAAAAAAAATTATTTTTCCTTGTAGTGTCATTCTAAAATTGTTTGCAATATTTTACAGCTAAATGAGATGCAATATTTTATCGAAAATTTATTTGTAAAATTATTTTGATGAAAAATTTTGCAGTCATATTGATGACAAATAAAAATTTGTCCAGTATTGCTGAATTTTAAGATGATACTGCAAAAACAATTTTCTTCGCTACTGTACATATAGATTAATAAGATTTTCTTTATCTTCACCAATAAATTTTTGATCGTTGCATTTGTTATTTCTACGACGCAATAAATAACGCTGTACTTATAAATATACGAAAACTATAAATTTGACACATCGAAGAGGTGATCAATCATTAAAGAATGTTTGAGCCAAAAAAAAGAAAAGAAAAAGAATGTTTTGTACAGTCAAAGTCGCGTGCGAACTTTACGAAACGTTTAACCGAATCAGTAGCATCAGAAGACTGATAAATCAAGCTGCAATCTATGTTAAATCGATGCTAATTAATTAAGATAATATCTAGTCAAATTAAAAGAAACAGCCTTTATCGAAACACCAAATAACTAAAAAAAATACTAGTCGTTGGTCCACTGTAGGTGAGCAATTTCGAACTAGTCCTCGAAACCTTTGTACTCGATATTTCTTATACAAGTGTGCTGTCGTAGAAGAAGGCGTCTAAAGATTATTAAAATTTCTAGTAACGCGAAGAGCAAAAACTATCAAAATAAATAACTAATGTAAAATTTAGAAATTGTTATATCTTGTTCGTCATCGACGAATACAAATGTGCATTAATAATGTGTAATTCGCAATAAAGAGAATGTCGATTTTTTCCTCAAGAGCGATTTTCTTCGGAGACAATTGATAAATATATACATATAGAAAAACGCGTTTGATAATTTCACCTGTGCCTTGTAGATTTTCACCTTTCGCTAAGTTAATTCTCGGGCGTCAATGTACGCTATAAAAGATTTATCGATTACTTTACTTTTGTAGATGTAGAATAATTTTTATTGCCTGTTCAATAAAGAAACTATAGTGTTATAAATTATATTTTATATGATTTTCAAGTATTTTCGGACTTGATTATGAATAGTTATGTTTCATTTCATTTTAATAAATAAATTTTATATATAGTGTTATCTGCCGATATTGATTTTCATTATCGTGCATACACCCCCTCATACACACGAAATAATATTTTTTTTAAAGTAATTGTCAAATTTTGACTTTTAATTGGAATTATTTATATAAAATCTTTTGTTTGATAAATAACATAAATCAATCAGTTAAAAGACCTATTAATACAATATTAACTTTAAGTTTAATTTTTTACATTGTTAAAAGTATATTATTGTTGATCCTCTTAGTGTAAATGATATCCAACAGCTTCATTTATTTTCTTTTAATTTCTCTATATTAATGAAAGTTTATTTTAATTGATTTGGCATCCATTATGTAATAAACAATTGAAAAAAAATGAAATAATATATAAATGTTATTATATAAAATGGAGAATATCACTTTAGAAGAGTGGAGAGTAGCTTATAGGTCTCTGAAAAAGTATGGTGCAATCTTTACGGAGTTGTATAAATCGTATGCATAACCTGGAGCTCTTCGATTGCATACGGGCTAGACGAGTCCATAATAGTTCGCCTATGCGACGCCGCAGGCGTTATATGCATGCGCTCGCAAAATGAAGAGGAGCAGAATGGAGGGCGAGAGAGTGAGAGAGAGAATATAGAAGAAAAAGGGGGAAGGGAAGAGTATGTTCGCAGGGGGAAAAAGGAGCGAAAAACAAACACAAACGCGTGGGAGGACTCGGAAGTCTTGATAAGCAGTACCCGCATACCTGTCTGTACACATACTGCTTTCAGTTGAATGGGATGCTCAGTTGTAGCTGCGTTTGTCGGATGAAACCGAAGACAAATAAAGATGACTTACGTGTCTTCATTTTGAGAGTGAGCTTCCAATAAAGAATTTTCTTCTATAATAATATTCAGATGCTATGATATTGTATCTATTTGTGAAGCTACATCATAGATTAGTTATCTGTGTATTGATGACGTAAATTTTAGCCAAAACGACGAATAACATTTTAAAGATAAATGCCTTGCAATAATTTTTTCTACCTTTTTCTAATCATTTTTTATCATTGACTGTTTTATAATTGATTACTAGAAAGAGATTATAACGATAATTTTTTTATGGAATGTAAAAATAATAAAAACATATTTAAACGAAGAAAAATTCAATGCAGTAATGTGCAATGCTAGTACATAGTCTTGAGAATAAAAGATTTACCACACATTATCCTCAATAAAGTTTGCTTGCTCGGAGGCTCTTCTTCTTACCTATTTACTCGAGCGCGAGAAAAAAGAAAACACAGCGTAACGAGTGTCGGAATGAGCAACAGTAGCATTGCATCCCCTGTTGCGTAATTGAAAGAAAGACGGGAAAAATGTCGGCGCCCTTCCTTTCTGTTCCTCTGTATTGCCACCGACGGAGCTAAAAAAAGGGAAGACGGCAAAAAGGGCAACAAAGAAAAATAAAAGATGCACACACGCGTCACGCGGGCATGTGTATACACTATATACAAAGAGCTGTCGTTTTGCCTTATTCGGTAGCCTCGTGACCGGTTCTGCATAATACGTGCGTATCGGGTTGGATTTATGTACGAGTGGCGGGCCATAGCTTTTTTGCAGGTATGAAGATTTAAGGTTTCGACGCGATAAGAAAAGAAAAGGGTAAGAGGCAAAGTCAGCGTTCTTCTTCTTATGTATCGATATATTTCGGGAAGCTGTCACGTTTAAGGGCGTGATTTAGGGCGGCTTTTATCGGCGATGTTTCGCAGCGAAATTAATTGTTCAGAGAATTTGAAGACCTTGTTGGTCAGTTAAAATGGCCTCTCTGCTTGAGGAATAATTGTGTAATGGCAGTATATTATTCGAAATCAGCTTGTTAAGATTTGGCTTGGAGATTATTTTAGGAACCCTCAAAAGTTACTCAAGAATAATTGTGTATCGAGGTTCATTTTTTTTATTTTAAATATATATTCAACATACAATAAAAATTGTCTTTCTTCATCCAATCAAGATTCAACGGAAATAAATCTTTCAAATATTTTATGGTCTGCGATAAAGACCGATGAGAAAGATGCTAAAACTTAGCTGACTTAAAGTTATCATTATATCATGTAGTTGATACAACTTTTTTATTTCACTTTGAGAAATAAGTTTAAACTCACTTGTTTGTAAGGTTGTATTTCTCTCAATCTTCTTTCGTTTTAATTCATAAAAATACAGTATCACCGGTCATCAACCTAAATAGCGCATATTACTTTTTGTTTGAAACACCGTAAATCAATTATCTTGTTATAAATACGCATAAAATAATCATTAGTGCAGTTATGGAGAGCTACATAAGACTCACAATGAAGACTTCAGATAGCGCACACCCTATGTGTAAAACTGCTCATCCGTCTAAAAACCAGAAAGGTTCTACTCTCTTTTAGAATCAGATGGCACGGTAAAGACTAAGACAACATTTCGTGGGCAAGTCACGAGGAACCAAAATCACCGCAAAGGAGCTAAGCCCCGCGTATAGTCTTGTAAATTACAGGGAAGCATCATTGAAAAGTAGGTAATTATGGATCGGACGAGCGTGCGCCGTGCTCCGAAAATTATTATCTCCACTATACGTGAGCATAGGATTGACAAAAGCCGGTTTATGAAAGGTTTCCTATTATAAAAGGGCTATGACCAACTAGACGCTGCCATATTGAAATTTAAGGGCGGCAATATTGTGAGACTATAAAATCAATTCTTATCCTATTTCTATTATCTTATTTCCATCCTATTTCTATTATCCTATTCCCATCCTATTCCTATTATAAAAAGGCCATGACGAACTAGAGGCTGAACTGAACCTGAACTAAACTGAACTGAAACTGAAGGGCAGCCAGATTGTGAGACGATAAAATCAATTCTTATTGGTTAAATTATCGAACACCCGCAGTGCCCTCTGTAAGCATAGTGCGCTTGAACTTAGAGGGCTATAGAAATAAGAAATCGAACTTGGAGTCAGTTCATTGATCTATAACATTTTGCACTTTTTTCAATCTGACTAATTAAATTGTAATGTGTATTATAAGAAGTTTTCCATTTATTATTTCGGAGAGCTTATCTATGATCCTTCCATTAATATTATAGTTTAACCTGCAACAAAAAAAGTGTCGATAAAAAGTTATTTTCTTAATATATAATGATAAAATTTACGTGTTTAAAAAAAGGCGAAGAGTATTCAGTAATTTATTTTTAACATTCCTGTAAACCATGATACATTTATTTTGAAATATTCTATATAAATTTTTCATATCAAATAGTACTCGAATTCTCTTGTCTTTATTTATGTAAACCTGCAATTTCTAGAAAAGCAATAGTATTTATTCGAATCAATAATAAGTATATGAAATAAACATAGACATAAATTTTGAAACAAGGATTTAAAAAATAGATTTGTGTATGGGTGAGTCAAGGTTTGCTCACTTGTTAGAGACTCGTAAAACTCTAGAGAGTCTGTTTTATATAGCCCCGAAGGTACGATGGACTAATCGTGCTGGAAGGGTCAGCCCTAAATTTCCAGACCTGTATTACGAAAAAATGCGTCTACAGACACGTATCGTCATAATTTTTATATAGCACCGATCATTATAAAAAATAGTTAAAACAAAAGTTTTATGGTAAAGTTATGGAGCTGAACATCAAAACATATACACGCAGGGAGTTCATTATATATGGACTTTCCTGACGGAACAGTCTGTATAAAAATAATCATCTCCAACAAATTCTGTATGTGACTGCTTCTCTGTTATATCACGGATGAGAAAATTTTAATTTTAAAACTTTTTTGACATATTTTACAGCATGTTTTCAACCTGTGGATTTTTCAGATTTTTGCAGCATTTATTTTCGGAGTGAAAAATAATCAAAGTAATTTGACCAAATTATGGTTAAATCTGGTCATCGGCATATAAAATCTGTATGAAAGGTGTATTAAGAACGCACACGTTTTTAGTTAAGTTTGGAACTACTAAACTTTTAAACAGATGAATGTGAGATATTGCATTCTTAAAAGACTTACAAGGAGAGTGCGTAACCTTTGGTTCACGAATTTATACCAAATTGAAAAATCGTGTTTTAAAGTGAAAGATATTGAACTCCTACTCCAAGATTTATTCTCATAGGCGCTTTCACTCGAGATATATGTGCCATGTTATCTTAAAAATGCGTTTTTTTTTCTGTTAAAAAATGATGTCTCTTCTATTGTATGTAACTCTGCAACTATTTCCGCTGCGAAAATAAGTGATAAAAATGTCTAAAAATATCGATTTTTCAGAAAATTATGAGGAATTAAAGGTAGCGTAAAAAAATCATTGAAAATAGCACCTCTGGAAACCTCTAAAAAAATCGGAACGTAACGTCATTTAAATGTGAGAGAAAGGGGTAGAAGGGTAGATCCAACTGGTCACCCTGGGACTAATTCGCTCGCGCCGCGATAAATAAAGTTTGCATGCAATTTCCGATGCAATTATACCAGCTTGTTGATGAAAAGCGAACGTACATAATTTTGTTTTGTAAATAAAGCGTGATTTCTGAATTTGTAATATCATTTCTCTAAAATTGGTAAATAAACATAAGGTTTTTTCTCAAGTTTTTGTTTTAAAAAATAAAGCTGAAAGCGTTCAGAACTCCAGTTTTTGTAACGCTAAGGTCTAACATTGCGGCTTCCTTCATTTCATCATTTCTGCATCCAAAAACATATTCCAAAGTTTGAGCCGAATCCGTGATCCGGATACCTGACCCTCTCCAAACGTTGAGATTCGTGTCCATTGATTTCGTATATCGAATAATTCTTCCTTAGAGTTTCATAACAATATCCTATCTGTTGCACCTGACCGCTGCTCTTATACTTTTAAGATCTCTTTTTTGCGAAGATGATACTAAAGTTGCCCGCGTTGAGGATGGCAGTTGCAGTTCAGGCCTATATATACCTATTTGTTTTGTCAAAAAGACATTAATTACCAATATTGTGGAAATAATGGACGCCATCATTACAGCCAAGTTAAGTGAATTTTTGTTACCAAGAATTATTGATAGGCAACATGATGAATGCTGCCTCATACCACCACAAAAACTTGTTCCACGCGATCTTAAAGCTTAACTTTCATACCTTTACTTTCACTACGAACTGTACTATTTTGATTCCAGCCCTCACACGCATCGTTCTTATACTTACCGGTGCTGTGAGTATAAACCGCGCCAAATTGCTGAACAGGCGTGCGTGTGGATATGCATCGCTCTACAGCCGTGTGGGCGTATCCCTCGCGCGGCGTTTAGCTCGCCGAAATTCCCCCCTTCCTTCACTAAATTGCTGCTTCGAGCCATGGGCAAAAAAGAAGGTTTTGCTTGTGCATCGCCAGAAGCACGCACTTTAGTGCGGCTTTATTAAAGGATATGGCCGCCGGGGCGATAGGGTGTCGAGTGCGAAAAAAATTTATTTTCAACTGAACTGAGCTTGTGTAATGATGATCAGAAAATTTGATCGGCTGGGCATCGAGCGAGCATCAAGCTATAATGGAGAGAAAGTGCGATGCTGCTTACTGATATCAAGATAGTTATGGCAGTACTGTCAAAATCAGGACCAGTTGACCCTATGGAATTTGAATTCATTAAGGAGGCAAGCCTTATAGTTAAAGGCTGAAAAATAAGATGTGCTTTATTAAGTCCAGTATTTTTTGTTTTATTTAAATGGCGAAACTTTTTACAGGAAAATTTATTATTGTTATAGTAACACACTCGACAAGTGAGATAAACAATTCTAGATTCTGAAAAAATAGAAAAAAGTTTTGGCGAGATTTATAATACGAGACGCGGAGTCATTACAGTTAGTATTTAAAGTACTATCTCCATCAACTGGCACAAATTCAATAGGAAGAAAAACAAGAGAACCAAGTTATTTCAGATGCAGGAAATGAATCATGAAAGAGGAAGTTC
>JAPYZO010003559.1:0-16535 GCA_030522905.1 Torymus flavipes
TATATATATTTGAAAATACTTAAATTTAATATTGATAATTGAAAAAATTTGTCATGTATTGACAATCATAAAGTATAAAAGGTAAACTAGATATTATATGAAATGTAGTCACATTTATTTTAAGTAACACATTGTTTTTGGCTTCTTAATTAATAATAGGTTTATATATAACAGATTTGCATCATATATAAAATAGAAAAATAAACTTACAATTTGTAGCAACATTTCCACCTGGTCCCACTTGTTGACTCATATTCTGCTGATTCTGACCTGGACCTTGTATTCCTATATTAATATTATTATTAAGTCTCTTGACATTTAAATGATTGTAATGCTTCAATTGTACCTTGCATACCTTTTTGTACTGCATTAACATTGTTTGGCCCTGGTACCATTCCAGGAGACTTCTTGCTATCTATAATATAAATTTTAAGAAATTTTTATTGTTTTTGAAAATATCATTATTTTATAATACATAAGTAGTAATTAATTACTTTTTATGTACATAAGAAGCTTAGCTATGTAACTCAGATATTCATCCTGAAAAATAAAGACAAAAATTTTTCGTGGTATTTTATTTTGATCTTGAATGAATGAAATTCAATGAAATTATATTTTTACCTTAGATTTGGCTTTACTAAATACATGATTTTCCATATCAGTAGCATTTTTGACCATAGGAATTTGAAACTGTTGCATATGTTCATCTCTATATTATGAGTAAATAATTAGTATATAAGAGATAATTATTGTTGTAAGTTAAATAATGTGAAAATTATTGTCTTACATTTTATGTATCATACTTTGACGAAAAGTTGGAGTTCTCCAATCTTCCGAAGCCATGGTTGTAAATTTTAGTTGTTAGTAGAAATAACTATTATAAATGAGAAATTGAAGAAGACGAATTAACATGTATTAAAGATTCAAACTAAAGATAATATATTAATTTAGAAACAAATTTGATTAGATATTATAAAAAAATATATATTTATTTTGTAATAATGTTTTAAAACAAACAAACAGCTGTATGATATTTGATTTTTCTAGATCATTTGTAAATTAGCAGTAACATATGAAGTGTAGAAAAATAATTTTATAGACTAACTTAAATGTGAAAAAATTTTAAATAGTGAATCGAAATAAAAAAATTTTTCAATAACATATATACTTTGTTTACCTGAATTCTTGTAGATTATAAATTCTTCAAAGTATGAGAATAAAGTAATTATAATTGTTTATTTTATACAAATAGGTTATATATAACCTGTAATGATTTGAAAAGTCGGAAGTACACTACAGAAAAAGTTTTTCTCAATCTTTGTTTCTACAGCGCTATAAGAACATTAGTATAACTATTAAGAAAATAATAAACTAATATACAGATAAACTAATAGACTGTAGCTGTAACATTTTCAATAATGGCATAGTGGTAAATGACGATATGATAAAGGCATTTTTTTATGTTCAAACTTTTAGAGTACTAATAATATTAAACAACAATAAAATGAATAGTATAAATATTTAATATTTAGATCCAATTTTTTAGACCAGTGTGCGACACTTTCAGTTCCAGGCCAGGCTTGAGACTAGGAACTACACTCCGCAATCCACATCATGTCAACATTTACTTAACATTAGGATCACATGTACAATAAATATCATGTCAGCAGGTACTTGAATTTAGGGGCTGTTCACATAACACCGAGCTGCAACTTACTTCTTGTAGACTTCGTCGCTGGTTGGTTGGTTTGTAAACATTAACCAATAAGCGACGAAGTCTACAAGAAACAAGTCGCAGCGCGGCGTTATATGTGGACCGTCTCTTATATGTACACTTGCATTCATATACTGGTTATATGTGGACAGTTTCTTATATGTACACCCCCATTCATAATGGATTCTTGTTTTTCTTTAAAAATTCTCGAATCCCTTTGGCCGATTCCAATTAAGGTTAATGGTTACACTAGAATGGTCCAATGAGATTGCAGGATTTTGAAACTGACAGGAGCCTTATTCAGAAATCAACTTATCCGGGTGAAGAAGAGTTGGTGAGAATTAGAAGAACTAACTAAAATTGGCGTTCTGCGCATGTGCGATTGCGATGTGTTCAAGTTGTTGGCTGTTGATATTTTTCATCGTAGCCCGGCCGAAAGTTCGCCAAATCGCCAAAACATACATGTTTTGGCGAATTTTCGAGCCAGGGTATGAAGAAAAATAGTATACGCACCTCGGACGGAAAGTAGAATATCATATTCGCGTGTTTGCGCTTTGCCTCGGACGGCAATCTACACGCGAATGTAATATCCTACTTCGGCCTAGGAACGTAATATATTATTTTCAAAATGATGCAAATAATGTCCATAACTATAGTTTTTTTAAGCATTAGGATCTACCTATAATATTGCAGCTTTCTTCACGTTTCTACGACTAAAAACATATCCTGAAGTTTAGGCCGAATCCGTGATCCCGATCCCCGACACTCTGCTGGTTAGCAATGGATCGCGTGTAATTAATTGCATTTTTAAGTTGTATTGTTTTGTTTAATTTCTCCCTTAGACACATGGATTCTAATAGGTAACCCATTGCGTCTTATTCGTACTTCATAATAATTGAGATTGTATTGACATCCTCGTAAAAGTTCAGTTAGAAAATGCTTTTTATTAAAATCGTGTTCGCACCATTGATTATTATAATTAAACATTTTAGTGTTTCATAAATGTGTGATAACCAAAATTAAAGATTCGTTGAAAATTAAAAATTTGATATACCTAGGTACATTAAGTATACATTTGAAAAAATTGTGTTGTAAATAAGTGGTTGGTTATATATATGAGGCATTTCATGTCAACTCTTCCAGGCCGCGTCGCGCGAGCGTCAACCTTACGTTTTGAGCGCATGTTTATAGTAACAAAATGTATCTATGAAAAAAATCTTACATACGTTTTCGACGTATTTTTTCGTCAGCTTTCCGATGGTGATCTTTATTTTTGATCATTTTTACATTTTAATAAAAAAAAACATAAAATATGTTATATCTCAAAAAGTACCGTTTTAATATCTTTTTTGATGATCTAGATCGAAAGCTGTGGTTTTTTTTAGAAATAGCTTTTCTTTCATGTGGCCTTTTTTTATATTTTCGAGGAATGAATAACCGTGAAGACGTAACGCAATGCTGCGCGTGGACGCGAGCTTATGCGGCCGGGCGCTCTTCGGTTCTTATTTGCAGATTAATAACTCGAAAACATAAAAAAAGACTCTTGGAAAATTGCTATTTCGATGTAGAAAACCCGGATCTTCCAATCTAGACTATTAAAAAAAAAGATTAAAAAGGTATTTTTCGAGATACAACACATAAATATGTTTTTAACTCAAAATAGGTTGCGTCTCTAAATTATATCTTTAATATAATTTTTTTAGTAATGTAAAAAAAGACCTTTCTTGACATTTTTAGGTATTAAACTGAGAATCGCGTTACTTTTCGTCAAAAATTTGCGAATCATGTTACTTTTTGTCGCAATCTGGCGAATCGTACTAACTAAACGCAAACTTGTGACTGATGCTAGTTTTCGTCCCAAACTCGCGAAGTATTGTACTAGTATTCGGCGTGAAGTCATGACTTATGCTAGGTTTCATTGCAGTCTTCAGAAATGTGCAAGTCTACGTGAACGCCATGAAATATGCTAATCTAATTCGTAAGGTGCGTCGATATGTATAAAATGCTAATCCGCCCGATTCCAGCTTATGCATCAACAACCTAGAGTGACACCACGCAAACAAATTTAAACAAAAAATTCATACCATTCAAAACCGTATATACTAAAATTTTAGGACTTCACTTTGACCTTAATATTGAATACGTCAATTACGTCATACTAAAAGAGGGAACAGATTTCTACGCGAAATTTGAACAATCTAATAAGTACGAATTGATTAACAATCTCGGCAAGCATGAATCCAAACCCCACGATAAATATAGAAGACCAAAAGACTCTTCTCTCTATTGATATAAATAAATAATGCAAACTTGCTTAATTTTCCAGGTACCATCAGCAACCGACCAGATCCTATTAAACTACAGGAATTAAACAAAATCCACTTCCCCCATTAATATTTCTTTTTCTTTCTTACCCTTACTATCTATACATTAACTAATTAACCTATTATCATATTATAGTCATGTGGGTTTTTCCTCCAAGGTTTTTCCCACTACATAATCTCCGCGATCTAAAAGTAGAGAGGTTCCCTAAATAAATAAAAAATAGTTATTTTGAAAATGATCAGCCTTATGGGTGATGCATACAAAAGTTGTAGATCTTAACAAACAAAACCTTTTGGTGATAAAAAATTTTGCATACGATAATTCTGGTAAGTTAAACCTGACAGAACGATTAAAAACGCTTAAATTATACAATCAAAATAGTTCATTTTTGGACATATTATAGAAAACAAACAATTTTTCATGAATGCGTTAGTTTTCGTCAAAAATATTAGTATTTGGGATGTAAAAGTTTTTGTAATGTCGAAGATATCCGCGTGTGGTAAGAAAAAAACCAACTACTAAATTCGCGCGAAGAAAAGCCAAAGTATGGGCATATTTTTGGCTTTTCTTTGCGCAAAACTGGCTTTTTTCTTAATATTATAAATTTATATTATACACACACACGCATACGAGCGCGCGCACACTCATCTAAATTCATTTATGATTTTGTAAACAACGAAATGTATGATCCGAAAAATTTGAATGATATTAAAATGAATTCTTTCAGTAAACACGTTTATCCTGATGAAATTATATGTATAATTAAATATTTAATTTGTAGTAGTATAAAAAATTAATTAATAAAAGAATAAGAAACATATAAGAAACATATAAGAAATATATAAGAAATATATAAGAAACATATACAGAATTTCGTATGAATGATCGTAATAATACAGATGAAAAAAGAAGAAAAAATTATTAAATATTAGCATAGATGAGGAACTTCAAACCAATTTCCAAATGATTTAATATACATTCTTTTCATATATTCTGCGAAAAATTCATATTCAGCACAATTTTCTGTAGCTTTTTGTTCTAGTATTTGGAGAATATTTATAACTTCTTTCATTGTGTTGTAAGTAAAGAATGTTTTATCATCATTTTCGTCTACTGTAAATGCATAAGATTTATCAATTAGATCATTTATTTTGTCAACTTCTTGGGGTGAACTCTCTAGTAAATCCTATTAGAAAATAAATTTATTTTTTTTTAAATCACAATATCATATAAATTAAGAATAAAACTGATGTGGCCATAATTTTCACCTTAATTTGAGGTAAACAAATAGGTGACCAGTTCTCGGTGCAAGCTATACAATGACAAGTAAAATGTAACTGCTTATAAATTTGCATTCTTTGTTGTTTATTTTTATATAAAAAGGTTTGCCCAGAATAAGCAAGAAAAATCTATCATAAATAAAATATATGTATTATATATGTTGAATACCCAAGTAAAAAATATTGTAATAAAAGTTATAATTACCTGTGAATTTTTCTTTACACTTTTTTTGGCAAAAACAACCAACTCATTGTTTTTTGATGTAAAAAAGTTTGCATTTGAATCACAACTATGATTAAAAAAGCTACAAAATGGAAATACAGAAACACCATATGTACTTTTCTGAAAAAAATCTCCAAAGTATTCATCATACTATAATAAAAACGTTTTATAAACAAATTTGTTTCCATATGTTTAAAGTATATTTAAAAATGTTATTTTACTTACAGTAAAAATTATATTTGGAAGCACAAATAAATTACGCAATATCAAAGCTCCTATAAATATAATATCATCATTTAAAACAAACATTGTCTGTGTATCAAATTTTTTCCCAAAAAAATTTGTTTTTGTAGCCAAAAAATATACTGCATTACAAGCTATTTTTGCAAGAGTTGGAGTTAATGGATTCTCAAGATTATTTTCATTGTATGAAAGACTGTTTGCACTTTTACTTGTTTTGCCATTAAAAATTCCATCAGTGAATCCTTTGGAATGAAAATCTTAAATATTTGAATTAATATATTAGCAATTCTGGTCATTATTCGATACCCATTTAATTTTAATGCTTAAATTACCTGTACATTGTTGTATTGAAATAAATTCATTTTTCAGTTTTTTTATACTCCCAGCTTTGTAAACAGAAAGAAGTGTAAACCTGATAGAAGCAGGGCAATTTTTAATATCTTCATCAATATCCCATATATGTGGATATACACAACATTCATATTGATGGTATTTTGTCCATGCTTCACACCTGCACTCTTCTGAACAATAAACATCATAGATACAATATTTACAAGGTATGCTGTTCCAAGATGCTTTTGCACAATTAGAGCAATGAGTATACATTCCATCTGGATAAATAAAAGTATGATAACAATTTTCAACTGCAAGAATTTCTCCAGGTTGAATATCACGAGAAGCTATGATGTGTCTACCCCAATATTCATCATACTTTATTGCTACAGCTTCAGAGGCACATGGAACTTCTATTTGTTGTACAAAAGTTGGAAATTTATCAAAAGAATCTTCTAAACTTATATTTGAATTATTTTGTTTATTACTAAAATGGTTGAAATGATTCTTCACTTTTGACATGTATTTATTTTTCCATTCATCTTCTAGGGATAATTGTTCAAGGGAATTTAAAATTTCTTTACAGTCTCTCTCCATTGTAGCACTTTCTAAAGCTATAAGGGCTAATGCTTTTCGAGATAGTAACTTAGCTTTTGATAAATTAGAAGTTGTCATTTCCAATGCTCTGTCACAATCAATGATAGATTCCTTATATTTTTTCATGTGAGAAAAAAGTATTGATCTGTTATTATATGCTGATATTTGTTCTTCAGAGTTATCAGCAGCTAGAACAATACTTTGAGAATAAAGCTTCCATATTCTTTGGTGTACATTTCTATTGTGACTTGAATTAATAAATAGTTCGTTTCCTTTTATTCTATAATCAGTAGAATCCTTAATGTTTTTCATTCTACATATTTGAGGAATGATAGAACAATTTTTGAATTCCATATTTGTGATAACTTGTTTAATCAATTCCTTTTCAATAAAAAGTCCATCTTCATTTTCATTTTGTAATGGGTGTCTTACAAATGACAAAATTTGAGATTTCTGAGATGGGTCATCAGACATTATGAATGTATTGGACATTGTAATATTTAACAATTTTACAACTTGATATTAAGTATTCTATGCAATCTCTGAAAATGAACCCAAGCCTTATGTAGTTGTAAAAAAACTGTTAAAAATATATCATAATTATTTTTGTAAGTCTTTTTCCATCTTTACTCTCGAAATTCTTAAACTTATATAACCTTTCAACATTGATAAAAAATCTTTGATGAATATTCCTTACATCTTTTCTTAAAATTTCTACAAACTTTACATTTAGCAAAAAAATGTTTTATAACTTGTGAAAATGATTCTACTTACCTAGGTATAAATTTTTTGTTTTCAATGTAATATTTAACTAGGCTTAAGACTTAAGAATATATAACCCCAAACAAAATATAATTTCAACAATCAAATCAACGATAAAAACAAATTTTTTAATACCTATAGCCTTTTGAAGTCAAAACAAAGAACTGGCAGTTGAAGATTAGGTACTTTACCTGTATACATCCTAGAACAAAACTACAAAACTGTATCTGATGCTTGCATTTATAATCTAGGGATCTAGGAATATTTTTAGCTATAATTATAAATATATATGTTAGTGGATTTTTAGTCAGAAGATATACAATTAATATGAGCATCTATACGTAAGTACTATAAATTATCATAAACGAATTGTACGAAAATTAATCTATAGTGGATTTACTATTAAATATTAAATAGACTTGCGTTCAATATGTGCATTGAAACATATATTATTAAAAAAATAGGTATGTGATTAGCATAGATATATATACTTACATTATACTCTGAAACTGAAAATCGCGGGCTATTTAAAAAAATAGTAGTTGGAAAGGTTAGGTATATATATCTGCGCGCGCAATATATATAGACAGTCAAAACGCGGGAAAAGCGATCGTTGCATGTTCATGCAGTTCCACACGTTTTCCCCCTTACCTTTTACCATACACCTAATTGTTTTTCAATTCCTCAATACTTTTCATTATCAAGTTGCTCATGCATGTATAGAATAGAATGTAAGCTTTTAATGATGAAACTCGCCTTCGACCCTGCAAGATGTGATGTTGTTACGTGTAGGTTAAGTTGCTGGCTATTTTTCACGTAGTTTTCCCGAAGGGCTCAACAAATTGTTATATATGGAATTAATGTGACTCAATTATTCAACAACTATTCGAAATACTGAATTTCGGCACAATGGAGGGTGAAACTACCGAAAATCAAACAACTTTCGATATCAACGTGTACTTTGTAGTGCCCAGCAAGTATGAAAGCAATGAAGAGTGTAATGAAGATATGTGGGATGCTTACAATGTAAGTGAATTTTCCTGAAATATTTATTTTATGTTCTCATCCAAGTATTTATATGTTCTATTATCGAAATTTCAGAGATGTCCAGACTGGGAAATTGAGCCAGAGTGGATCACTGAAAAAAGTTGCTTCAAAATGATACCTGACAAGAAGGATGCCTTTGTCATGGAGTTATTTGAGGGTGAAGCATTTGAAAAGTTGCAGAATTTTAAATGCACGTAAGTAATAATAAGCTTTGAGTTGCTACAACATTATTTTGTATTATATGAATTTTGTAAGGAGTTATAACAATGGTAGTTTTAATTTTTACACATAAGTATAGGACTGATTGTTTTGTAATATTTAGATTGATATTGTTATTCTAATATGAACATCAAACAATATAAATTCATACATATTGTAGGTCTTAAGTCATTTTAGCAAGTCACAAGGTAATATTAAAATTAATATTAAATAAGATAAAAACTTTATATTGTTCTAATAGGATTGTGGGTCCTCGATGTCTGTTATCATGCTTTTTAAATGGTCAGTCTATACCGGAAGGATCAGCTCCTGTTTTCAACACTGCCATGAGAGATGTCATCGTCAGTGCTTCTGGATTTTCTGGAACTATCAAGGTAATCAACGTATTTTATTTATTTTTTTTTTTCAAGCCAAATATTTTAACACTAAGATTTCATTTCTTTTATATTTTTAGAATGAAATACAAAAGAAAATTGAGTACATGGGAGGAGTTTTTACAAAACAACTAAGAAGCAATGTAACTCACTTAGTCACAGATATTGTTATGTCTGCTAAATATGAGGTATTATAAAGTTGTAAGTGATTATTTTGGTTTACTTTGGTTAATTCAAAAATATTCATTTTTTCCATCTTAGCGTGCAGTTGAATTAGGTATAAAGACTGTAACAATTGATTGGGTCAAATCTGTCTGGGAGACAAATTTAAAAGATTCCATAAGAGCCACTGATCCTGTATTTGATAAATATAATTGTCCTGTATTTCTAAATTTAATAGTCACTTCTACAAATCTTAACAAAAGACAAAAGGAAGATATTAAAAGATTAATAAATAATAATGGTGGAGTCAGTATTTATAACATTTTTTTTTCTATCCAATGCTGATCATTTAGCAGTTAATTACCAATCAATATTATTTCTTTCAATAGGAATTTATGGGAGTACTAGATGGAACAAAAGTTAAAATTGTTATTACACAAAAAACAACTACTTTAAGTGACAAGCTAAAATATGCTATGCAAAATAATATTCCATGTCTCAAATTAGAATGGGTTTATGAGAGTGTCGAAGCAGGGTATTCTTTACCTTTTGCTAATTATTTGATCAAGTCCACTCAAGCATCTTCTACACCAGAAAAAACAAGTATGAAGATTTGATAAATTTATATTTAACTGTGAATTTATACTTATTATTTAATGAAAGATTTCTTTTTTTAATCTTAAAATAAATAATATTTCATGTCCAGCTATAATAATGTAATATAAAATCTTGTTTGATGAAATTTTGTTGAAACAAATGTTACTTATTAATTAACTTTACGCTCACTTATAATCCTGTTGTTTATATTACCTCTATGGCATATGTAGTACATTAAGAGTATCTTATTGCCCATTTATAAATAAAATATTATAAAAAATTATTTTTAGTTCAAGAAGCATTCAATTTTTCAACTATAAGTATGATACCTGGAGACAATCATAATGTGTGCGTAGATGAGACATTGGCTTCTGCAACAACAATGAGCTCAACCGCAATGAGTTCAACTCTGTTATCAGACAATATTCCTGCAGTTCCTAAAGTTACTTACATTACAGTCTTAGAGAGACTGAATATTGCTGAAGCAAAAAAGGCTGGCCCTTTTTTAGATGGATGCAATGTAAGTTTTAAACAATTAAATTAATATTTATACATTTTACTGTTTATAAAATTATTTATGATACGTTTTATTAAAAATTTACCTAGATTTATTTAGCCGGATTCTCGTCAAATTATAGAGATAAATTGAATAGAATTTTGAATGTTGGTAGTGCAACACGACTTGATGATATCTCGGATGCTTTAACTCATGTTATTGTTGGTGATCCAGTAAAAGCAACACATGATTTAAGAGTTATTAAATCTAAAGGATTATAGTAAGAGTTTTAATTTATATTAATGATTTAATGTAATATATATTTTTTTTTTTTTAAATAACGATTTATATAATAATTTTTTTTGTAGTCCTTATATTTTAAAAGTTGAATGGCTAGAAGAATGTATGAAAATCCAAGCACCAGCACCAGAGGATAATTTTCTTTATGATGGGAAAGATGCATCACGTCAAACTGCTCCAGAACCTCCATCTCCATTAAGTAAAAAAGTAAATTTATTGTTATTATAATAGTACATTACGATACTAGTGACCTAAGTCATACTTTAAGCCACGGCGTGTATAAGCGCCCGAGCGTAGCGAGTGACTGCATAAATCCGCCATGTCACGCCTATCCGTGCCATTAGCAGTCCAGTTTTGCACCGTGCAGTATCGCTCGAGCGATAGCGAGGGTGACAAGCACGGTGCAATAATGGACTACTTATTTCACGGATAGGCGTGACATAAATGCGGATTTATGCCATACAGTGCTATAAACAATATTTATCATTTTTTTCAGAAATTTTAGACCTTTTTAATATAATATGTTTCAGAATTTACAATTACTTCAACGTCCCAAAATACCACCAGCTCCAAAGTTTGACGAAGATAAAACTGATAAAAATTCTTTTCCTGATGAACACTCTGATATTGTTGAACAGTATCGTCAAAAAACTAGCTCAGGTTAATGATACTTTTATTTCTCAAAATATATAAAAGTTTGATTAGATAAGATTTTTGTAATTTTTTAAACTATTTTATAGAGCCTCATGATTCTTTCCGTCAAATTCTAAAACTTCCGTCTAATGAAAATCTAGGAAATGATTCAAATATGACGAAAAGTCAAACATTGGTAGAAAGATGGAATGAATCGATTAGGAAAGACAATGCAACTACTTTAAACCTAGAGCCGCGAGACGACAGTGCAATACCAATCAGCCAGGAATCATGCATAACTCAAAAAATATTTCAAGGTATATTTCTTTTACTTTAGGTAAATGTAATTACAATTGCTTTTATTTCATTTAATTAATTTCATAGGATTGGTGTTCATTGTTAATGGATTTGATAAAGATGACTATTCACAACTTATAACCCAAATCCATGGTTTGGGTGGGAAATTAGTTAGCAAAACCTATGCAGGTATTCCTGATTATGGCGTTGTACCACAATTTAACGCTGAATTAAAACACACTGTTGGAGAAATCGTTACAGATCTATTTATTGTAAGTGTGCAATACGATTTTTTTTTTCTATCAATTTAATCAACCATATTAAAATCCCTTGTTTTAAATTTTATTTAAATTATAGGAAGATTGTATAGATAATGAAACATTAGTTGATATTGAATATTATCACAGACCCATAATAATTCCAGATAATGTAAAGCCACTAGTGGATTGTGTTATTGGTATGAGTACATATAATGGAGCTGCAAGAATTTATTTATCCAAACTATCAGAAGCTCTTGGAGCGAGGTATATTATCAGTATTAAGAAATATATTCCTAAGATGTTTAATATTCTTATTATTGTAGTTTGAAATTACTCAAGTGAATATTTATTATAATATTAAGTATTTTTCTCATATCATCTTACATGAATTAATTTGATTTTTTTAAAGCTAGAAAAAAAAGTTGGCTTTGTTTATTATAGAATGTATATTAAAAATATAACATCAATTAAATGTTTGAAGTATAATTAAATAAGTTTTTTCTCTTGTTTAATTGAAGGTATCAAGATACATTTGCTCGGAAAACAAATATTCAGAAAAATACATACAGCAGTACTCATTTAATTTGTCCAAAACCTCAAGGAGAAAAATATAATGCAGCAGTAAAATGGAGACTACCTGCAGTAACAGCTGAGTGGTTACTTCAATGTGCTTCAGAAATGAAACTTATAGATGAGACACCATATCTCGTCGGCGAGACCATTGGTAAATTTTATAAGTCAGTGTAAATACCAATTCTCATTTGCAACGATGTTTCTACTAAAATAATTTTTTTTCAACAGCACCTGAAAGATCTGAGTCAAATAACGAATCAAAGTTCATGAAACCTCCAACTGATCCTACTCCAAAACGAAGGACATTAGTAGTATGTATTATTATGAAATAATGTGTTAAAAGAAAAACAATTACAACGCTTAAATATTAATAAATCGTTGATTTTTTTTCTTTTATTCAAAGAATCCAGAACAATTTGCTGGTAGTGCAGGCGAAACGCCTGTTATAAATAAAAGGCTAAACAGCCTAATCAATGATAAAACTCCACAGTCGCCTTTTCATATATCGACTCCAGAAACTCCATATGGACAGGTATTTAAAGAAAACCCATCACCACGTACGAGAAAGGCTTGGATAAAGTGGATCGATAATTTTCCAGATTTAAAAGTAGAAGAACCACCATCCAAAAGAAGAAAGAGTACCGTGCGTTAATTTTACTAATTTTTAATTATTTTTCCTCTAATTACTGTATAATAAATAACTGTACCTGTAAAATTTATTTGTAGCCTTTATCGGACGTAAAACGTATGGCATGGGATTTTGTCACAGGTCGTTTAGATTCTGAAGAAGTAAGTATTACAAAACTATATACATTGACGACATTTTTTATACAATCTAGATTACATTACTTCATTATAATTTTTTTTCTTTTTTTACGCCTAGAACGGCGACGCAGAAGACAGCATTGAAAATAGGAACACTACAAATGTTGATGATAGAGAAACAGATGAACCTACATCTAGTCATATATCTACTAACAGAAGATTATCATTTTCAGATGATAATAGTCCAAGTAAAACTCCGAAAAATCCGGCAATAAGTCTGTAAGTATAGTTCATTTCGTCGGCTAGCAGGTAAATGGTGCCAACTCGGCTGCAAGCTAAGAAAGGTGCGAATATATATATTCGAAATCGCTGCAGTGTTTCCCAACTAAAAAGTCTCTGAAAAAAAAGAAGCTCGTGAGTTGGCACCTTTCTTAACTCGCAGCCGAGTTGGCACATTTTTCCTCCCAGCCGACAATTTAAGCCTTTTTCTTTTAGTACTAAAATTAAGCAGTTTATTGATGACACTTTTTTATTTTATTCTTCTTTTTCTGTTTCAAGTCAAATAGCACAGTTGGAAGAAATGCTTCAAAAAGCTTCAAATACACCTGAAACAAGACAGTCATCGAGTGTAGATCTTGCAAACAAATATCACTTAGAACCAAGTATTGCTGCTGGAAGATGTAAGTAATTTATATGAAAATGGAATATTTCTTAGCATTCATACAGCAGTAGTATATTACGCAACTATCCCTAGTAAAGAGTTGGCCACCCTAGAGCACAGTTTTGCCACTCTGGCCATTGGCTCGGTTGGTAATTTACACAAGCTGTTGACTGTCCGACTTTTTTCCTCCCTAGATGCGTAATATACTATATTTCTGATATATTATAATAGAGTCTCAACCTATTACGTTTTAATTCTTATAGATTATAGATGTACTTATACTTTAAATTAAATGTCGTAGGTTTAACAAAAGAATCTCAGCCAGATTCAGTGGGTTGGGAAGACCCTGTTAAAAGAGTTCCTCCTCAAAGAAAAGTTAGTATACATTAAGTAACAAAAATGTGACATTTCTAATTTTTCATTCAATAGTAATAATAACAAAATACTTTTCAGTCTGTTATAAATGAAGATCAAAATGAATTCGAAAATGAGGATGATTTTTCAGATATACCACAAGTAAAGCAGCAAAAACTTCAGAAGCCTAAATTTATGTTTTCGGGAATAAAAGTTTGTATATGTTAGAATTGTGTTTACATTTGTGAAATTTCTTTTTATTATTTTATAGCACTATCTGACCTAAGCCCGCACTTAGGTCACACCTATCTGTGACCTAAGTAGTACTTTTTTGCACCGTGTTTATCACACTCGCTACGCTCGTGCGCTAACCTCACGGTGCAAAAAAGGACTACTTAGGGCAGGGTCCGAGCGCAGCGAGGGTCCTAATCAGGCCGTGCAAAAAAGTGCTACTTAGGTTACGTGTATAGTTATTTCAATAAATTTTTATTTAATTAATTTAACAGGACAAAGGAATTGCTGAAAAATTGATAAAAGAACTTGGTGGTGAAGTTTCAACTGAATCATCTTTTGATCAAACCGCCACTCATTTACTTTGTTTAAAGCCGGCCAGAAATGAAAAAATACTTAGTAGTATAGCTGCAGGAAAATGGGTTCTTCATTATCTTTATATTGAAGCTTGCAAAGATGAAAATAAATTCGTAAATGTTAGTATTACATTGTAGTGACCGTAACAGATTTCCGTGTAAAACATTGACTCGTAATTTTATTACTATTTATGTATATGTAATATTCGTATACTTTTGGAAAATCTGTAATATTTTAATTTCGTTTTTATAAATTCTTTTTCAGGAAGAAGAGTTTGAATTAGGAAATCCTAACAGTAAAGGAGTCATACCTGATCCTACCAATGACAATGAAAAAATGATTATGAATGCAGCTTATAGATGGCGATTGAAATTACGAAAAGATCCCGGTGGAGCCTTTCGTAGTATGATTGCTTTACTTATAACTCCGAAAGAAAAAAGAGAACAGTTTGAAAGACTTATTCATGCGGGAGGTGGAATGGTAGTTGAAACAAAGTAAGCAATATTTAATACTTATCTAAATTATTAAAGATGAAAATGCTGCTTATAAACTCATTTACACTCGGAAACGAGATAATCGATTGACGTGAATTTTCATAAGATAAATAAATTTTTATTATAACATTTGTACAGTTGAAGTAAAAAATTTATTGTAATTTTTCAGGCCGCCTTATGACAGCAGTCCGAGCGGTAAAAAAATCACGCATTGTTTCATTCAGTTGAAACAAATTGAGCAGCAAGTAGATTGGGCGATGATGGCAAGCAAAGGAATTATGTGTTTTCCACCGCAATATTTAAACGACGTCTTAATGTCGGAAAACTCATTAAATCCTCGAGACTGTGTACTACAAGAATTTCAAAAATACTTGGCTCTTATGCCAAAATAACTCAACGAAAAGCGAATTATGGCGTGCTTTAACAATGTGAATAATAGATAATATATTTTGTATAGTGATTATCCGTTCATGTTTACTCGATAGCGATATGAAATTATCGTTATTTTGTGAGTTAGGTTATCACAAAACTGATTTTAATTAAACTGGAGTTCTTTTAAAATACAAGTTAATTCCGTTGGATGGAACGGTAAATATTGATCGCTTGCTTATTTCATTTGTGAAACTCGGATTTAGAAAAACTTCATATTCTCTTAAAATTGTGATCAATCCTGTCATGGTTTGCAACATACCGATTCGCATGCCTAAAAAAATTAAAGTTGTAAATAAATATACGAAACATTTTTATCAATGTTTTGTATTATTGGCATGTGATTATTTTTATTACCAATACATATTTTGCGTCCGTCTCCAAAACGCATGTAGGTGCAAGGCTTGATATCTTGTTTTCTCGCCTCACTATGATCCGCCGGATGATACTCAGGATCTTCGTATATTCTTTTCAATGTGATATTAACAACCGTACCCTTGTCGGTAACAATGTCTGTTCCAGGTACCTAAAGATCAAAATAAGAATCATTTATAAATGCCATACTCAAAAGAAACTATTTTTTATTAGGACTGTTATGATTTTATTATGTGTAATGTAAAACCTAAATCTCAGTTTATAATCGACGTAATACCAATTCTTCCTTCCACCCTTTCCCTCTCTCTCCCTCCCTTTCTCTCTCGTCCTCTCTCTCCGTCCCTCTCTTTTTCTCACCTCCCCTTTCCCCCTTTCTCAACAACCGTCAAACTGAGTACCAAAAACTTTAATGAGAGCTTAAATATTTATTTAGA
>JAPYZO010003560.1:0-12455 GCA_030522905.1 Torymus flavipes
GCTTTAGTCAATTAATAAATTTTCTTTGTGTTATTATACATAGCAAAAAATTATACGATAATAGAATATTTAAAATTTTGACTTTTTAGTAATTTTTAATAAATTAAGTTCAATAGTGAATAATTGTATTACATGATCAGCATTACCACATTACTCGACGATAATGCACGAATGGCTCAAGTGCAGGTGAAAAGTCAAATACGTTACCGCTCAGCTGCCCTGAATTTTCCTTCCGGGGGTGATAAAATCTCTCGAGGTCTATTTTATGAAATTAGTCAAAATTTCAACTCCTATCGAGGCGCTGGTCAACATAGAGTCACCACATGTCGACCTCGTTCACGTCCGCTGCGCTTAAAGTACGTTGCGCGCGCGCTCGCGCACTCTGGAGTAGGGCGCCGCGACGTACCTATAATGTGGCTCGTGCCGCTTATAAATGCGACATGTGTAAATGCGTATAAATACCTTCAGGAATGATCTATCTTGCGCTCCTTAATGAGCGCTTCAATTAACCTTTTGTTCGTGGTTTTGCTTATAAAGAGTACATTGGGAAAAGTGATATGCTCGGTGATATGCCAATCTTTATCTGCGTTTATTTAAATTTGCCAAAAGTTTTACAAATTAAACATAATACTTTTTCAGAAAATTTTTACTCTTAATCTCATGATGACTTGAATTGTTAGACTACCAAGTTTTGAAAGTTATTGCAAAGTCTGAGGTATTAATCTATTTTTCATCTAACTCCTAAGGATAAATAAATGAACATTTTATAAATTCAATTCAATATAAAATGTTTGATCATATACTAATAATCGTTAATAATTTAGAGTCAATAATATTTTCGTAACTGTAACCGATATTCGAATAACTAAATTTTTTCCAACAATTTGAACATCCCTTGCTAAAATTATGAACAAGATATTTTTCATCGCTATACATGTTACACTTGAGACAGGCATTTCACAAACGACTGTAAAGTTTACAAAACCTATACGCCCTAGAAATTTACTCGCCCCGCACAAAGCCTATGTGAAACCTACATTCTTTCTATAGACTGCATGGTCAAAAAAAAATGTTGAAAACCCTTCCGATCTCGCAAACGTACATCGCGCAAAGTCGACAAAAGCCCCGGGGCAACTGAATAGACGCCGCGTGTGTATATGCGCGCGCGAAAAGAAGAGCCCCGACAGAAGAGGGAAAAAATCGCAACGCTCTTTTCTGCAATGTCCCTCTTTCTCTCTCTCTCTCTCTCTCTCTTGGGTCTAAGGAGAGCGAACGGCCAATACACAACGGGAGAAAGGAGAGCAGCACGCGTAATTCGCATTGAACGCAGAAAGGTATTTTTCGGGCCCCGCGCCGAGGAGGAAGAAGAAGAAACGCAGCGGCGGCCGCGAGTGCGCGCGCGACTCAGTCTTTCGGAGGGCAGAAATCCCACCAAAAAGGGCCAGGGGGTTGTGAAAAGCACGTGGTTCGGCGGGTTAACCGGCGCGCCGGCTGCCGCGACGTCGCGACGACGCGCGTATACATGCGCACGGGGGTTTTTAAACTTTAAATGCCAAGACGACGACGACGACGGTCTTTTTAAATTCGACGGGGCTTGGGGGTTGGCTGCGACAATGGGGTTCGCGGAGGGATGAAAGAAATGAGGGGAGAACGAGCGCGCGCGTCGAGGGCGAAGCCAAGGAGAGAAGCGAATTTCAAAGGACGAGGTATATATGCGCGAAAAAAGAAACAAGAGGGAGAGAAAGATAAGAAGAGGGTCGAACTGCCGACGACGACGAGTTCGGGATCCGGGCGAAGGGAGAGTCCGGACAACGGGCCCTTCCGAGTCATCGGGCGCGAATCCCCCTGACGAGCTTCTGCCAGGTACAGGTCGCGGCGCGCCCGTTTTCTCAAAACGAGAATTCGTTGCAGTTGGTGAATAAATGTGTAATGAAATTTATAATAAACTTTCAGAAGTGTCAATGGATGGATAAAATGAAAGAAGGTCCGGACGAATTGGTAAAATAAAAAGTAATACAGAAGAAGTAAATAAAAGTTCATAGTGACCTTTATTGTAACTAAATTACAATTTAATAATAGTTTTTTTGTCTATTTATTCTTAAGTGTTTAATGACTTCGAGAGCTAAGTATAGGCATTTGTACAGGTTTCGTCACAATTTAATAAATTAGTATATGGAAGCATGAAATTATATGAAAGAGGGGTTCACATATCATCCAAATAGATCAAATAGTTCCACTTTTAATTTAAATTTGTTGTTATTAGACATGGTTGCTGTTTGTATTCATTTTATTAACTGTTATGAGAGAATGATATAATTCTGTATGCAAATTGGTCTATAAAAAAAGAGATCTTATTTAATAAAAATTTATACTCATTCTAATTAAAAGAAAAGTATACATATGTTCTTTCGTTTATTCACCTACAGCCCATATTTTAATCCAGTAAATAACCGGTATATTTTCCCATACTCTTTTTCGATCTGTACCTTTTTCAAGTATGATGTGCAATTTCTGAACAGTCCTTTTGTAATTTAATATTTTTTAGATATTGACGTCATATTCCGTAGGTTCAAACATCAAAAACATTTTCAAATCTCCTCCGGCATACAAAAAATTACGTATACGATTGTTGAAATTACATAGATGTATGCAAATTACATAGACCTATCTAAGTAGTGTCTGCACTTTTTAACTTCAGTGATTGGCCAAGGTGCAGTTGTGCCGCCCTGACAAAGTGCCATTTTTTAAGAAAAAGGGAAAAAGTGAAAATCTTAAAAATATAGTTTAATATTCGAAAGTTTAGTGTAATAACATCGTTACAAAGTTATTCATATCTAGTAGATGTTACAATTAGTTTATAAGTTAATATAGTTCATTGACAAATTACTAATTAATTACAAATTTAATTTTATACTTTCTATAATTTTTAAAACTTTTTTTAGCAAAAAAGGCGGCACTGTATTTTTAAAAACAAGGTACGATAATAAACTAATGAATACCAGTTTTTAATCCTTTTATTTTTGTACATAAAGGATATGTAGGTATATATTATACCTTATACTTATATATTATGAAGGAATAAGAAATAATGAATTAAACGATTAACACTATCGAGATACGTACGCGACATTGAAATAGCCACTTACCCCCCGGCGCAATTAGGATTATTTCAATGTTTATCCGGCCGGGCACGAGCCGTGCGGTTGTCAATCACTCCGCGGCGAAATCAATCTTCCGGCTCTTACCTTCCCTCTCGGCTCTCCTTGACTAATTGAATTCGCCGCTATATAGATATACCTACATATCCAGCTATACATATGAAAGAGAGAGAGAAAGAGAGAGAGAGACACTCACAAAAAGGGGGCGTGACTCGTTTTTTTTCGCAAGTGCGAACAGCTGATTCGCCCCATAACGGTCCTCGTAGTATACGCTCCAGCGTATGGGTATATAGATATACACCGAGGGTAGGTCAGTGCCCCAGGAGGGCCTCTCTCTCTCTCTCGCTCGCTCGCTCGCTGAACGCACCCTTTCTCTCCGTCCTTGTCCCTCGCGTTTGACTCGTGTATTTCGCTCTCGCTCGAACCCCCCGAAGACTTCACCCATACAAGCCCACAGCTAAACGCGCGAACTCATACAAACTCGCGCGTTTACCTGCACGTATACGCGAGTACGCGGACATGTGTGTGTGTATGCAGTGTTTCGAGCATTTGGCGAAATTGGAGGGAGAAAGGGAGAGGGGGGTGATGGAAAAAAGCCAGGGGCGCCAGGAAGGCAGACTCGGTCGGGCAGGCAGGCACAGCCACCTAACGCGAGGGGGCAGGTGAGCACCTGGTGCACTATATGTCGCCTCGATATACGTATACTACTGATGGACGCGCGGCACGAGCTACTCTCGCACCCCAAGAGGTTCTCATTCCCTCTTTACGGGACGAACGGCGCTGCCGTTTTACCTGGCGCTATCCCTCTCTCGCTCTTCTCCCTCTTTCTTACCTCTTGCGCTTAATTAATTTCGCGTAAAGTTAGGACTTTTTATTTGGATAAATATTGACTTCAGTTTCAAATATTTGTTTTGTATGGTATAAGAGAAATTGTTTACCGATTATTATTGATTTGAAATTCAAATTATTAATTCAAGCTTTATAGATAACATTTGTTTTTTCAATCATAAAATGATCCGTTAGAGTTCATTGAAAGAAACTTATGAAATATGACTTTCTACAGGAAAAAGACTTTTTCATAGTTGCTATTCCGGTACGTGCTCTGCTGGTGGTGGCCGTCACGTTTCATAAACAAGAAATTCTTAAATATTCTGAAACTTATCGCGAGATAAATTGAGGTCTTTAACGCAACTAACGACTTCCAACTATTTTCGTTCTTTCTGAAAAATGGCAGTAATCAATAAATTTACATTTAAAAATAAAATGTTTACTTTAAAAGTACCATAGATATAATTATCAATTTTTCCTAATAAATAAATGTTGAAATGATATAAACAAATGTATTACTAATTGTTAAATCATCCTCATAAGCACAATTAATGTAGTCAAACACGTCTATACATGAAAATTATTAAAATCCGATTCGCCCTCCCAAATCGCACGCACTTAGCCAGCATGAGAAATCGCTCAATTACCGGGCGATAATTTGCCGATATAATTGAGGAGAGTGCGAGCGCGCGTGGACGCGTGCCGGATGCCCGGAGCAAAAAACGCCCAAATTAATGACATGGCGCTCGCTCGGTCAGGAGTATATACACACACGTATGCAGACATAGAGAAACGCGAGACGGAAAATGAGAGGCACTGGGCGCTCGCTCGCCCCGGCCAGACGGTTCCCTCTCTCACTGTCTTGACTATTCTTACGGGGTGAGAGCAAGGCCGAAAGAGACGGGGTCCCCGTCAAGGACGGGGAAAGCCCTTTCGCCGCTCACTTCCGATATCAATCTCGGTGCGCGCGCCCGTACTTTTCTTCCGGCTGTTATTTTTAGCACTTTTTCTCTTTGATACGGTGGCGATGCTTTGGAGAGAGGTCGGATCGGGGACCATTGCGAGTTTTCTTTGGGTGTAGAATGGGGAAGGCGACAGGGAGGCAATGATTTAGAGGTTGATTTGGGTTGCCGTCAATGACTGCGCCATCGCGATGCAGAGCTGTGTATATAGAGGACCATTGTTATGATAAGGAATGCATTTCGTACGGGGAATTGAATTTGAAACTCTGTGTACTCTATGGTACTTGAATACATAGTCATTTCTGTGTTGCGTAGGTATATGATACTGTAATGAAAATTTCTTCGTATATACAACAGTCTTTTTAATGATATATCGTTATTTCTTACAATATATCGATGATTGATAAACATTTATTTCAACTGTATTTCTCTTTTCATTTACACTAAGAGAAAGATTTATTTATAGTTAATATACATAAATTAACTGTTAATATTAAAATCGTTGATTTTGGTAAAATAAGGAAATATATGACCGAAATATCCAAAGTCTTACTATAAAGATACGTATATTAATATTTAATATGCTATATATTAACAGGTATATTAATATATTTTTATATACATTTTAATATATTTTCTTATTAAAATATAAATAAATCCTTTTCTCAGTGATATAATGGACATATATATCGTAAGAATATAACGATTTTATTCATCACCTTTTTTGAAGTAGGTATCTTATTTGTTAAAGGAAATATTATACAATAACAAAACCATTTTCCAGTTTTATCAGGTGTATCAACGACACGCGTATGAAATAAGACATCGCCCATATATAGCCTGGCAGCGCGAATTTTTGACGTTTCGAGTGTTTGTTTAGGCACGCGAACTCACGAGCTATAAGAGAGCAACCGCAGACCGCTGATTGATTGTAAAAAGATGATATCGACGAAAAATGTCGGTTACACCGATTAATATCGCATTCGACTGCGCCATAGTCGGAAAAGCGCCTGCGCGCACGCACATATACCTCGAACTTTTTCTATGTCGTCATGTTCGTTAGCAGTGCGCTACTGGCTGATCGACGGGTGCGTGTGTGTATACGAAAACTACCCTTATGGCCAGTGCTCCCGCGTATGGGGTAGGTGAGAGCGGCACCATCTGCTCCGTCTCGTACGCGCGCTCGCAGGGACTGACGATGTGTATAAATGTATACGCTAACGCTTGCTTTTACCCGCGAAAAGTGCGTGCGCACTCCTATCGGACTGTCCGTCCGTCGTCCAGGTCTGAAGACTTTTTTCCGCGTATAGGTTTTTTTCTACGATGTTTGATGAGTGAGGAGATTGCGTGAAAAATGGATGCAGTCCAACGACATTTTTTAAATTCTATTAAACGTCGCTATGATATGTGATATACGTGTTGTTGGATCGATGAAACAAGTATTGAAAAAATGTTAACGTTGGAGAACCAACGGCTTTATGAGTCACCCCAAGGCATTGTATCATTAATGGTTTATCCTAATGGTTTAAGCACTATGGTATATTGCCGAATCAAAATGGAAAGAACTTCTGTCTGAACCACATAAATTTGTTCTGGCTGAAGAATTAAAAATATTTACTAATAGTCGAGTTTTATGAAAATAAATATTGAGCTATTAAATATGAAACTATGTATGTACATGCATCTGTGTTTACTACTAAGTCTAAATGAATATAGAGCATGTGATAAAAATTTCATTCATAACCCATAAGGTATACCCGCAATATTAATTTTAAGGTTATTTAAAACTTTTTATTTCTGTATAATAAAATTTCTATAATAAAAAATCTATTTTATCTAATAAATTGAATATTTATGATCGCTTGCGTTTACTGGCTAACTTATGTAACGCTTTCAGGCTCAACGCATGCGTTATTATCGCATTGAACAAGACGAAAACGGCTACATTCCCTGTCACAGTATCTCCCATCGCTTCTATACGGCAATCCGAAAAAAGGCAAAGAAAAACACTCACCCATCATGTGATTAGCTTTGATCGGAGTATCGTCGGACGATAAGCTGGAGCGGCTGAGATCCCGCGCAATGCTGGTGATGGGCGTCAGGGGGGAGGACATCGACGTCGACTCCATTTGCGTCTTCACCGGCGTGTGCACCTCTGTTATTTTTGACAATGTTAGGAGCTTGCCATCCTTCAGGTTCATTCGATGCGATGACATTTTCGATATTTTACGTTTCTCCCTTTCTCGTTTGGTAATAATCTTTCGTGGCAAATCGATGCCAGATTTAATTAGCACGCACTATAATCTTATTTCTTCTTACTCTACTATATATAGCTTCAATGATCACTTGAAGCTACACTCATATATTCATGGTCGTTTATTGTTCTCGGCTAAAATTTATTTCACGCTAACGACGACGATGTGAATACAAACTAAAATTAATTTCACGCTAATCACGACGATAAGAACGACAAATTTATTAGAACAATTAAAATAGCGTCTTCTGTGTACAAATTGATTAACTTTGTATCATTAACTATTCGAAGTATTCAAAAGCATTACCTGAAAAGAAAGAAAAATTTCAAATTAATATAACCATTCTGTATACAAACAAAATAAAGTCATGCAACGATTGATTGTCACTAATTTCACTGTAGTCAATAAATATTCTTAAAAAGCAATCGAACTTTTTGTTAATAAAGAATAAAATGATGAAACCTACATAACACAAGTCGGTTGTTTAATATCCAAAATATTGCCAATCAAAATACAGTATTTTCATGAATGATAATTAAAATTCTCCCCCGTAAAGATTAAAAAAGCACAAACTAGAAGAATTACGACTTCCGCGTAGTTTAAAATTTAAACGCAGAGCATCGGCACGCTGCAACGAGAAGAGGCTAACCGCGCGATAGGCTGACTGTGCGCGCGGAGTTGCTAACGAAAGCGAGAGCAAGTGTCAAAGCGCGAGAGCGCCGCTGTCGCCGGCGGGTGGGCATATTATAACGCATGTGCCGAGCGCGCGAAGCCCCGCGGGAGAGCGATCGTGTGTTGCCGGGCCAATATTCGAGATAAACGCCGAGTGCCAACCGTCGCGTGGTGCGCGAAAGAGAGGCAGAGAGAAAAAGGGGCAAGAGAGGCGAAGAAGGAGGAAGCGAGAGAACACGCGAAATCGGTCACGGCTGACGGATTAAGGGCTCTCACATTGCTGTCGATGTATATATTATAGGTGATTCCGTGAAAAAAGAATAGGTTTTGACGAATGTGAAAAGCATTAATGTAGGGATTAAGTGTTACAATCTATTTAACACTTCTTCAAATGGATAATTATTTGAAAAATATACTTAAATGACTGATAATTTGATAGGTTACAAAAAACATCTATTTGAAATTTTTGAAATTATTAACTCATGGATGATGTAAATATTAACAGTTATTTTATTTCACTACGATATCAATATTAACTTTTCATTTTAATATTGCAATTTATAATTGAAATTAATTGCGAGGGTGATTGGATTTCATTCGCACGAATGCAAATACGATGAAATATAGGGGAGCAAGAGTTAACAACAGAAACCTTAATTAACGAGTACACACAATTTGTATGGTTCTATTCCAGTGATCTCCACACTTTACATCAGACTTTACCTTAAACTTTTAAAATCATGTGAGTATAGTACTTCATTATTCGTTATCAAATATAATGTCAAAGTAAACATTCCATTTAAAAAGAGAGAGTACAAGAGATTATTTTTAAAATAAGTCTATAAAACCGTAAAAGTTACAGGAGCGTCGCTTATATTTTCAAATTCAACATTGTGTGACGCGCCTACATAGGCAGGCGAAGAGGAGAGAAAGAAGGCGAAAGATTCGTTAACCGCGAGCCTGAGAGTACATGAATGGAGCGCGGACGCGCGAGGGTGGGGTTGGTGCGCAACGGATGACAACTCTCCGCTCTTTCTTTCTCTCGCTCACACTCTCTGTCCTCGTTCGTTCTCTCCCTCACTTCCACGCATACGCGTCCGCCCGAGTGACCGATGACGTTTGAACCGCTATCAAAGTCCCACGACACGGCGCATGGCATTGAATTACGTAAGTATATCGCTCTGCGCGCGTTGCGCTTCGAGCATTCATTAAATACGATATCTTAGTTTATTTATATTATATTCGGAATTAATGAATTAACAAGTATTAGGGACACGAAACGTATGCGAACAAGTATTGAAATTTATTTCTAACGTATAACGATATAAATTATTTTATATTATAAAGTTCAAAATTTACATTTATACGTGTATATGACGCAAGATTTACATGTTTCACGTGGCAATGTTTCCCAAAACTCATCCTCAAACTTATATATTGACATTCACACGAGCTCAGTGACAGTGTCGTTCGTGTCGAACAATGTTTTGCAAGCTAGGGTTTACATTACGCGACGTACGCAACGCGAGACGGGACGACATCCGGCAAGCGCAGCGTATGTATTTGTCTAACGGTTACTCCTTCACGGATTATATTCGCGAAGCGTGCATAATTAACGAACGAAAGAGTCTATAGTCGGTAGTAACACTAAACGTCGACTTTCCCCCACCCGCCGCTTCGATCTATTTATCTCGCTCCTTCTGCCGTCTTGTCTGACTTGGAGAAAAAAGTGTTAAAAGGATGAAGAGGGTATTGGGTGCTGGGTGGTCCAGAAGCTCACGTTTCGCGCGCTACGAGTGTATGCAGAGGTAGTGTAAAAAGTAACGTGAAAATTTGCCGAAATTGATTTGTAAAATTAACGAACCATTGAGTAGAATTCAAATTTTTTTCGGTTGGAATGCATTCTTCATGGCAAAATCCAAAGTAGATATATGTATATCTGGCATTAGTAATCAAAATCACTGGACAAAATTATAACCTATCAGACATGACGTCATAATACTGTTTGTTTATATCGGGTTGTTAGTAAATAGAATTTACGGCCAGTGTTACATAAATATTTGGCTTACTTTATAATAAAAAAATAATGGAAATATTATTTATTAAAAATAAACGGTTAAAAAAGAGTAACGAGAAATTAAAAAAATTTATTAGAAAAATATCATTAATTAACAACTAATGGGTGTAAACTTTAAATTTTTTACGAAAACAAATTTATATTTATAATACTTACCAATAAGGTAGTCTAATATACGCATTAAAACCACGTTATCATGCAACTCCACCGTCAAATATGTAAAACGTGTTGTCTGATTGCAGGAGTATTGCGAGATATCTAGAATACAAAAATTTTTTTTAAATATAAATAACATGATCATTTAAGTACATACATATCATAAAAAAGGTTCTAAGAATTATTTTTAATTAAATTTTTGAAAATTATAATTTATAAATAATTAAAAATAATTATTTAATAAATGTTTACAATTAAAGAATTCGAAAAATATTATTGCAAAATGTCTAAAACATTAAAAGAAACTAAGTCGAAAGATTGAGCAGGCATTTAATAATAGCATGAGCTCCCTGCGGACCTTTAAATTACAAAACATCTGATGTAGAATGTAAACAAAGCTGAGCGGTATTTAAAGACCACCAATAACGGTCAAATTTATTATATATGTATATTATGGATTTTTTATGCTTTATAAACACTGAAATCTTCATTATATTACAACTTCAACATTATTTAGAATTATCAATAAATAATTCTTTAATTAAAATGAATTGAATACTCACATGTTTTCTGATAGACGTGGCGGTTGATCCTGAGAAAATTTTTTGGCGGGACGACGAGCTCCTGTCATCTATACTCATCAAAAAGGTTATGTTTCACTAAATTACGTGTCCGTTTGTGCACTAACGTCATGTGGATACTTTTTAACTGAAATCCAAGGCCATTTGCGAATAAAAATTTCAAAAATCCCATCCAGATGACGGTAATATTATTGAGTACCAAGGTAGCTCTCCTCTCCCTCTTGCGCGAGCGTCTGACTCGCGTAGGTATACAGAGTCGAATGGTTGGTTGATAATGTTCCTTTGGTCATCACTGATTTCATCGAAAAACAATCTGTTGATGTTCGCTTAGTAGTTAAAAGGCTGAGCACCTAATATTAAATATATTATGAAAATGTTTACTGAGTTCAGCGCACATCAGTCGCTCCTGATGGTCTGCTTCCTCCCTCGTCCGCGCGCTCGACTGTATGCAGTGTGCACGTGTGCCAAGGCGCGCTTTCCTCTTGCCCTATACCCGCTTTTTTCACGTCCATTACGGCAGATTTGTTGTTCCAATTTAAATTTTCAAATATTGATTCCATATTTTTTATGAATCGTCATATTACACATAAATTCATTTTATAAAGTTTTACTTGATGAAAAATAAAGTTTTTTCATTTTTATTTAATGATTTCACTTCTAGATAATGAAAATGTTTAAAAATTCAAAATTTTAGAACCGTTACTATAGTCAACGAAATTTCATTTCTTTACACCTACTTTTTAAGGCACGGTTTTGTTAGATTCATAAAAAATACTCCGATAACAAGTGGATTGTCTTATTATAAAAATGTTCAATAAGAATAAAAAATTTGCTTTACAACAAAAGTTTTTAATTAATTGTAACTTTCTAAAAATGTAACTTACCTCGGAAAAATATTAAGGCAATATTTTTATATTTTCTATCTTTCTACTACCTAAATACGTTATAAAAGTATATTTAAACTGCACGGTAAGCTTTCAATTTCTTGCACATATGTAACTCCTAATTAAAGTAACAAAAATATCTTGATTTGATTATTATTAGTTTTGTTGCTCTTATGAATGTATTGTCAGAAAATTCCAAGTGTTTTACTTTTATGTAATGACTTTACTGTAAAAAATATTGAATTATAGTTAAATATAATACACAATAAGAAATGTATTTTCTAACATCTTATAGATTGATTGAAGTTAAGTACAAACATTAAGGTGAAAAACAAGATTGACCCATTAGAAATAAGTAAACCCCATTATCTATTTTCGCATATTTGAATTAATGAGCCAAACTATGTTGGAACTAATTTAAATTTTAAACATTTAACGTTCAAAATAATTTAAATTTGTTGTCAAAAATTTCATTTTTATGTGCATCCTTAATTTTAGGAACACAACTGTCAAAGTTTATTTTTTCTTGTATTATGAACTTGTGATGAAGGTATTTTAATGAAAGGCAAAAATGAAACAAAGTTGATATAATTTATTTCTTCTTTTATAATATTATAAAAATTAATAATACTCATCGCGTAATAGTGAGTTTTCTATTCATTTTTAATATCTTAAATAGAATAAAAAACATAAATACATATAACAATTTCTTTTAGTCTTTTTTTATGTCATGAAAACGTCTACTGTTCATTTCATAGCTTCTCTTCTATGTCATATTAAAAACTACCTCAAGGCACTCTTTTTTATATATAGCTGCACTTTTTCGACTTCGTTGATTGCCTTGTATAATTAATATAAGCTTTTAATAACATTCTATAGAAT
>JAPYZO010003561.1:0-18936 GCA_030522905.1 Torymus flavipes
ATATAATGTAACTATAATAAACCAACCAAAAATCACTCGTTCACAACATCTTTCACACTATCAAATAAAGACTCCAAGTTGAACCTCCAACAAAGAACAACTCACCTCTGTCTCCCTCCAATGACCCAACGTGCACAACGAACTCTCCCGCGTTCTGGTCGTCGCGCAATGATCTCACGCGGCACAGCTGACTCTAGTCTCTCTCTCCTCTCTCTTTCTGTACGAGCTACGTTGTACACACCGTGATTCACTCACTCTGCGGAGCGAGTAGAGGGACTGCGGCGAGCTGCTCACTTACACGCGCATTGAGCCGTGAAAAACACAGCTCGGCTAGTTATATGCACGGCGATCGTAGCGATTTTTCAGCCGAATCGCCGATGAATCTCAACGATAAGGATTAATGCGTAGTCGGTGGTGATAAAGCGGAGTAGGCAAGTGTGGAGATTACGAGGTGCTGGAGTGTTTAGGTGGTTGATTGGGCTCGGGGTAATAACAATTTTCTTAGCTATTCGTTGTAGTGTGATATTTATAACTATAGCGATTTCCCGATATTCTCGTGATTCTAAATTATTCTCGTTTCTAACGTTTATCGCAGTTTATTACTACGACTACTGCTAGTATCCATAATCTACAAAAATAAAGCATTGTCATCGACGACTTTTCTAAGAGTATTTTATTGTCTTAAATCTATATACATTTGTCGGAATCATCCAGTTTCTAAAAAATAAAAAATTCCTTAACTCTCGGTTCTCTTACTTATCATGGCACAATTGAGATTCATTGTTACTCATTCTTCTCTTCAATCATCACAATTCTTAAACACGTGCAAACAGTCTTCTATTTCTTCTTCTTCGCCATCATCACGGCCGAAACCTCTCGCAATTAAAAGAATCGAGATGTTCCTGCACGGTGCCTCTGATCCTGTTCTCTATGATGTTGACGATGTCACCCTCCCACTTGTTGGTGATCCAGGTGACGAGGCGCGAGACCATATTGTTCAGTGGTCTCACGCCCGTCAGGTGAACGTGCAGCTTGCCCATCTTGGTTACGCGCAGTTCCTGGAGGACGACGCGGCAGGGCTTCTGGCTATAATCCACAGCTGTGGAAATGGAGATGGACACGCCGTCGACATCGGCCACGAGCCTGCCGCTCACGCTGATGCCGTATTTGAGCTGGAAGAAAGTTTGAGTTTTTAGACTTTTTGAAATTTTTTACGATTCTATAGCGGTGTTGTGTGCGAGTGGATAAATTATGATTGCTGATGAATACGCAGGATTATGTTATCTAATCGATGATATGGGTCGATCTTAATCGGTATAGGATAGATTTGTCTTGATTCAATATTATTTTACTGTTTCGAGATGTGACATCGAACATCTTTACTATTAAAATTGAATTACGATTTTTTTCATGTAGGGATTAATGTAGATAATTCTATATCTTGTTTGATTAGAATGAATAGTGTATTATGATAATAATGTCGAATATTTATTACCTGATATTTTTCATAAGTCATGTGTGCTTCGGTAAGACTGAAACCACAGGTCGCGATGAATTTTATACCGTCGTGCGATAAATTGGCGTCGCCATCCCTCGACAACGTCGTGAGATCTCTGAAATGCGTAATTGTTACACGTTGATAACGTGATGAAATGCGTAGAAGAAACGGTTGATTTTTTAAAAACTTACGAAAACAATCCATTGGTGGCATCGAATTCTCCTCTTAGTGTCCAAGAATGACCTTCGGAAAATCTTTCGCTGATATCTGGTATTTTGATGACGCCGTTGCTTTCCTCTCTGATCTTCTTCACGATCTCGGCAATCGCCAAATCCACGAGTATATTAATCGTTGACTAACAAAAGAACAATATAAAATTTAATCCTTAATTATTTACCTCAATTGTAAACATTCTGCGTCGTATATAATATTTCAAGAGAGGTTTTTAACGTACCTGAAGTTTAATCTTCTTGAGTATGTTCAAGTCACTTTGGGCAATGGAAGTCCACCGGGCCATATATCCCGAGTTGTTGTAATCAACATTGTTCGTACTCAACATTTCGTCTTGAGTGATCGTTTTCCGCGGCGCTACCGAACGTGAAATCGCTTCAGAGTTTTCGGGTTTGGTTGAATACAAGTTATCGCAAAACTGCTTTGTTTTGATGCAAGTCGACGCTAGAAGATCAATTCCTTCTAGCACCAAGGCTGACACATTTCCATTGCGACTAAAAAAGCATAAATATTTTTCAACTTAAATAATTGCGTAATTTCTGAGTAAATTTAATAAAGCTTTAGCTTACCCTGACAAATGTCTTAGGTTGAGTTCACAATCGCTAAGCGACTTATAATTCTGAGAAGTTACCGTTTTTTCCTAAAAAGCATTTGATACATTTATTTTACAATAGTGTAGTCATAAGTTAATTACTTTTTACAGTATGGTTAGAGTATGTGGTATTAAAAACTTACCAACACTCCACCTGTACCCGAGATAGCAAATGGCACTGTAATTGGACCCCATAAGTGATGCGGCATTTGGGATGGGCTAGGAGGATATGTACTCGAAAAGTCTATATACCCTGCAATTGTAAATTTATAATAGTATATAATGTAAAATTTCCTCCTCTTTCCATGTAGCAGGTAAAAAAAATATATTAAAAATATAGTTTTTGAGATATAGCTTGTTTTATGTTTTTTCAAGGTCAAATTAAGAAAATTTTGGAAAACTGATGACACTTTCGGAAAGCTGAGAAAAAAAACATCGAAATCACTTGATTATTATTTTTTTAGGTACGTTTTAGCCCTTCAAACATGAGCTCAAAACAGTGCGATTCCGTACTCGCACACCGCACTTGGAGTGTTGACGTGAAACGTCTTATATATATATATCATAGAAAAATAAATACGCAGTATTGAAATTTCGTGTAAATTCATGACGTTTTGTCTTTTTACCATTCATAAGTTATCAAATAATTTGAATATTACAATGATACACGGGATGTGTCTATCCCAGTGCTTCTATGGAAAATAGTAAATTGAAAAAAGTAAAGTTTATAAAAAAAAAATGTTATCCTTGTAATATTTGATTATTATCACCTCTGAAGTGTACTTCAATGTCGTTCGCCAAAATATTGGCCATGCCGGTCTCTTCATCTTCCTGCACCTCCACTCGATTATTATCATTATCGTATTCGATCTCAAGCGTGAAATTCCACATTTTCAAATCAACGTTGTTGCCCACCTGCTGCACTGGAGACTCTGGGTCACCTCCATAATACATTCTTTGGCATTCTGTAATTTGTACAATGTTCGCTACTAATCTTTTCTCCAAACGATGATAATGATAATAATCCATTCAAAATGTGCAGATATACTTACCAAACACTCGCGCCTCCGTAGACGCGACCGCGATCGCGCCTAGCAAGACCAGCTTAAGTAGCATTTTGATAGTTCTTTGCCTGNNNNGTGACGTTGTTAGCGGCCCAGTGTTGTGTTGTGTTGCGCTCTGTCGTTTAAAAGTGACTGCTGATATACAAGAGCAGAAAAGACGCTGTTCAACAAAAGAAGTGCATCATATAGGTGAGTCAGTCGATAGATATAAATACTTTCAAGAATTTCCTATATCGGTACAGTCAGCTGGCGACGGCATGGTTGTTGTTGATTTTTGCGAAATTCGATTAGTTAGCAGTACAGAAGAAAGAGCGAACTCGATGATTACAAAATTACAGTATACGAGAATATAGAAAGAGAGCAATGCTCAAGTTTGAGCGACGACAATGTTATCTGAGTTTTGCATATCGCTTACGGAAGCAGATGACAGTATCGAATTTGATATCCACGTTTCCGTACGATGTCGGCGAGTAAACAGACACTCCTCTTACTTTGGAAGTGAAAATATTGCTTCGTATATGCTTAGTTTTTATATATTTAATCATTTAAAACACTTTTCATAAAATAAATATATGATACGTGCAATCGTACCATTGTTTTTCAAAACATCAATTAATTAATATTCACATAGTCAAGATACTATACCGATTTACCAAATGAACAAACTCTAATTAATCTTATATACAAAAATTAATATTTTTTGTATACAAAATTAACCAACGAATATCACAATAAACGCTGGCGATTCTCTCCATTTACTATACTGTAGTTAAGTCTTTATACATTCCTTTGCATCCTTTCTAATCACTTCCCCACCTCGCACATCCATACCAATCATCACCAGCTAACAATCACCAATCTTATTTCGACTTTACCTCCTTCTCTTGTGAATCTCCAGCCTGGTGGACTATAAACGTTGCGCGTAGAAAATTCGTCTCGCTATAACTATCGAGGAAGAAGTCAAAGCTACTTAGGCGGGCAACTGCGGTCAGCCACTGCAACGCCGCCGCTTGCCGAGAGCAGTCGTGATTCACAACAACGTGCCGCTCGGTGGGGGATCGCGCATACGCGTGTGCGTGAGTGACTGTGTGTATATATAAGTATGAGCGGCTGTTGGTAATCGTGGTATTCGATTCAATGCTAATGGGAAGATCGGGTGCCAGGGGAGGGTACTTATTTGTGTATGTGTAGCGAAGGTAATTTGTTTAAAAATATTACCCAGGATTGATGATACAGGGGGTATGGTTATGAAGTTTATAGGAGTAGGGTTCGTTGACATGACAAAGAAGTGTCGAGGTAGCTCGATTGATGGATGGGTGAATTTAGTCAATGTGGTGAACGTGATTTTATTTTTTATTCAAAATGTCGATTACATTAATCAATTGGATTGTCATTGAACATTACCAAGTTGTACTTTTGTATACTTAGAAATTAAATGTAGATGTTATTAAATAGAAGTATTTAAGTAATTTTTATTTTTAACAATAGTCGATGCTCAAATTTAATGTAGATGATCATTATCATCCTGTAGATAATTAGTTCAATTCCTTTTTAATGTTTAGTTTCTTCAGCCGAAATATTACGATTTTCCAGTCGTTATTTTTTATACGATAAGAAAACTTTCTTTATTATGACTTTAATTACTGCTAATACTCGCTTCCAATTACTCAACTTCTCTTAAGATCTTATCCCATACACGACCGAGGTCATTCAATTACTCCCCGCTTCGTCGAAGGAAACATTATATGACACGTCATCGCTGGCATCTTCCATGATCTTCAACTCGTTGTTCTCGGAAAGTTGTTTAACTTTGTCAAGAAAAGTAAATAATAAAGTATTACTTATGTTTTTAGTGAATTATCACTGGTATAAATAAACGATGCCGTTTAGGCAAACGTAACATTTGGTATCAAAGTCGATTCTTAAAACACTTTGTACAAAACTATAATTTGGCGAATTAGCAATTCAGTTAGTCGATCGCAACTAGGCCTACATAACAATATTTACAAAGCTATTTTACACTATTTCACGCGTAACTATGTCATCTATATACACGCACAGACAGTCAACCCTGACTCCGATCCCACATGCGGGCGATTTTCACTATCGCCCGCGTTTCATTAATCTCGATTTCGCAACATTCTCCTTCGTCTCTCATCACAATCCTTTGGCGTATGGTCTGTACTGTTCGCAATCGAGGTCCTGGAGTTTCGCTGCGAGCGCCTCCTTCACGGCCTCGAAGGTCTTCTTCTTGATGACCCAGCGGCTGAGCATCTGCACGGGCTTGTTGAGGATGCCGAAGCCCGTGAGGTTAACGTCGATGTCACCGATCTCTCCGATCGCCAGCTCCGTCAGGTAGGTGTGGCAGGGTTTCTCGTTGTAGTCCAGAGAGGCGTTCAGGGCGAGCGTGATGCCGTCGACGAGGACGTGGAGGTGGCCGTCCACGTACACCTTGCCGTAACGGATCTGCGGGACGAAAATTTTTTTCTCTTAATTCATTGTAATTGGAAATACGTGGATATAGAAATTAAACTTTATAGTTCGACATGTTTAGCGATTTTCTATTTTTAACAGTAGATTTTTTTTATTATAAATTGGGAAAGTGACAATTGTTTATAAAGATAACCCGAGAAATGAAAATGTAACAAAATTAGTTGGAGTTTTGAAATATATCTTATCAGGCTGAAAGAAAAATTAAAATTTTAAATAAACTTACCTTGTAATAATCGAAATTTATTTCTGCCCTTTCGAGTCTAACAGTTGATCCCACATTGAATTTCAGGTTATTGTGCGTGAAAACTACATCCTTAACTCTATTTAGTGTTTTCAAATCCCTAAAAATTTAAATTATTAACATCTTTGTGTCCGCTGACAAGTGTTCTTCAAGATTTTCGAATTGATTTTCTACTCACTTGAATGTTCCATTGTAGGCGTTAATTTCAAAAGTTGCCCCCATTGAAGTTTCATAATGAACGTCTGGTATTTTCACAATACCGTCACCACCCGTAGCTATTTTGTTGATTAACACATTGATTCCAAAATCTGTCATGGCGTTTATTGTGTTCTGAAAAAATCAATATTGTTTTATTACTTCTTATCTGTACTCAACATTTTTTCAGTCTGTTTTTTCTCAGAAGTATCCTTCTTCATTCTCTTTATTTAGTATACACATTTCTGAAGCATTAAAAGTCAGTATTTTTTTTTTTTTACACAGAACTATGTAAATAAAAAAAAATTTACTTATGAAAAGTAAATAAGCAAGAAGTAGGTTTCATTCCTCAATCAATAAAAATTACTAACTGCCATCATCAACATAGGTATTTCTTTTTTACCAACCCCTTCCGAAATTTGAGTATCCGAAATATCCACCTAACATCCTAATATTTTACACTGTACCAACTACTCCACTCACCTGTGGATTGTAAGCGGCATCGTGATGCGCGGTACACGTGGGTTTCTGGCCCACGTGCGCGTACGCCTGACTATCATGACGATTGACCGCGATCGCTGTAGGTTTAGCCGTCGGTCTAGAGGCTTCATATAAGAGCTCCTCGAAACGCTCCTTCTGGAGAAAACTGTTGGTAACGATCGACTCGAACTTCTCGCACACGTGCTTCTGCAGACAGTGCTCCGCAAGCTCGATAATTACGTCTTCTGTGTCCTCCAGTAGGTCCATGCTGTACAAAATAAAGAAAGGGTTATATTTGTGAATGGCAGTGGTTGAAGGGTTGAGATTTGTTTGTATGGTTTATACCTGATCTCGAAGTTTTGCGAGGAGACCAACGTGCAGTTGTGCTGGACATCTTTTTTAAGCTGCTTTGATTGATAATAAAAGTGTGAGTACATTTTTTTTAAGTAGAAAAAGTAAGCAGAATTATTTTTGATTGTTTGTGTATTGATTTGAATCTAATAATTATGTTGTATTTATATTATACTTTTTTTATAACTATATAAAAGCTAATATGAAAAAAGTATAATTTTTTAATAATTGAAATTATTTTTAAAGAAATAATAAACATACATGTTTATATTTTTAAGCTCATGATTGTTTTTTTTTTTAATTTTTCTTTATAGACGTTACCTTTATTTATTTTAGACATTCCGCACAGTTACCATTGTATCAAAACAGATTTCAAAGAATTTACGCCGTTCTTACACAGATGGAGCTACTAAGCTACTTTTATGAGAGGCAATATTGAATCGTAAAGACCTCGATAAAACACACAATATAGAGAAAATTAAATTTTTATCTTATTTGCACATAAACTTACTTGATCTCGTCGGACCAGAATATGCTTGGAGTCAAAATTAATGCTAGTTTTTTCATTGTCGCCTGTCGATGATTTGGACTTAATGAATCCTAAAACAAAAGTCATTTAATTGGTCAACTGTTTAAACAGTATTAAAATTTATCACTCACCTTTAAAAATAATATTCACTGAGTTCAAAAGTAGATCCACACTTTCATATGTTAAGTCTGCAATATAAGTGTCATCGAAATCGTATTTGATGGCCACATTAGCGTCGCTAATTTCTAGATTGTAACGTTTTTCCAATTCAGCTACTACTTCGCTGTTTGGCGAACATACTGTTAATTTAATTATATTATTATTATCATTATTAGTGTGAAAATTACTATTATGCACAATTAAAGTTATTTTCAAAACAGAACTGCGAGAACTTACTTGCTCTTTGCACGGCGAAAGTGGGATATATGTGCGCGAAGCACAGGAATAAGAGTACATAGGAAAGTGCCATTTTCGCCACGCTTCTCTTGCAGTACCAAATGTGTCAATCATGAATTTCAGTTATTTTTTGTCGGTTTTTATAACAGCGGTTATCTTTTTCCCCAATGAAGTCAAACTGTTTGCTCATTATACTTGTAAATCACCTACCTTTGATATAAAGTGACAATGTTATGTGTTTTGTTGTTGGCTCTCTATTCGTGTCACCGGAAGCAATGGCTGTTCACTCCGAATTTCAACCAATTAGGATATAGAATCGTTTAAGAAATGACGAGAATTTTCAGTAGGCAAATAGTTTTGATGATTTTGAAGTTATTTACACAACTTGTGCAAAGCGTCTTCCTTTAATATTTGTGACTTAATGATGTATGATATATAAATATGTTTAATTCAATAACTTTAAGATAGGTGTACTAGTAGATAATAATAAAGAATTTCAAGGTACACGGGTTTTATTCGATCGATAAGCTATCAGTTTTTCTTCAAAAGCTACGCAATAATCTATAACTTGAAAATAGTATCATAGGCATTTCATTAACATTTGAGTAGTTAAATAAGGAAGTCCATTTATACTTTCAATTTTCTTTTAATTTATTTGATAATAGTATTATTTAAATTTAACACAAACAAAAATTATGGCAGGAATTATAACTAACGAACTTTTAACTTATAGGTAGCGTGATTAATAAATAAGATATTTTAAAAATTAATAGTATTATTAATCTGTTGATTTTTTCAAATAAAGCAACATATATAAGTAAGTCGCAATAAATTTTTAAAATCTATTGATCTCCTTTTAAAAAACAAATTAGTTAACTATAAAATATGTGTACGTTTATAACGTATTTGTTTATTTTGATGAAGTTTTCAATCTGTCATTTGTGCACCCTCATTCATCAATAAGTAAGTGATGATATTTTATGTTAAATAGAAAACTAAAATGTAATGAATAATTATTTAAAAATTAACAGAAGAAACGAAAATAAAAAAAAAATTTTCTTTGTAATGATATACATTGAAGATTTTTTTTGCTGTATATTTTAAAATTTGTCAAGTGAAGTTTTTTCATGTATATTATACGATGCCAGGTCACGTTCAAATTTTATTGGTGCATAAAATTTAATTGACAAGAATGTCGTATTTTGTAAATATTCACTACCAAGTTAACGTATTTCTTGTACTATTCTATATTTGTCCGCTTATTAAATAAAATATAAATATGTATCTTGAAGTTGATTCAGAAATGTACATTATTTGATGATAAGTGTACTTGATAGTTAATAGCAATATTTTTTTCGGACAAATTTTCTGACTATTCATATTACAAAAGAATATGAAGTAATGATTTACTTATGATGAGGGCTATAAGCGGCAGTTGAAAAATTATGAAATTCTTTTTAAACTGTTATTTTTAATTAATATATTCCAAACAAAGGTTAAATTGATAAAAAACTTAAATCTCTTACGTAAAAATAAACATGCAGAAAGATTAAAGTGTTTTTGGAGATAAAATAACCATTAAATTTACTTATCTGATAACATGAGAAAATCCATTAGTTATTTTGTTATGTTTTGGAATGAAAATTAATTGTAATAAGAATAAATGATTAATTGTTAATTGCTAATATTTGCATTAAATATTATAAAAGCATATTACAAAGCATCACTGTCTTAATAGACAGTGATGCTTTGCAATATGCTTTTATAATATTTAAAAAAATTAATTAGTATTATTATATGAGTGTAATAAGTTTTTAAGAAATACCTGTTATCTAAGTATATAAAATAAAGTGGCGTCTATTAAAAAAAATAATTGACTGTTTTAGATGTTAAAAATTATTCTATCTATTGACATCATTTTGATCATACCCAATATCATTCAGCAGTGTCAGGTTCATGAACGGTAAGTTTTATTGTAAGAATGATTGCGTATTTAAGAAAAACTGTTCAAATTATCTATTAGAAAAATGTCAATTACTTTTATCTTATACTTCAAGCGCTTGCGCGCCTTTTGTTAGACCTCTTTTATGGGAGCGCTATTTTACTGGTGTAGTTCTACAAATTTTTCGCATTTGTATAACCATATCATACGCATGTGCGCGACACTATTCATTTCCTACTGAATACATTATCAACCATCTGACTACTAGGATTTTTTTTTCTTAAGGAATATTAAATTCGAAATTTAAATTATCTAAATATAATTTATCTGTGTATAAGAGTATCATTAAAAGATTTTGTTGACCTTGCAATGACGATTTCTCAAAATTTTTTAGTAAAATAAAAATACATGAGCATACTAAGTTCTGAACCGCCGAACAATCCACTATTATTTTAATTTGTATACCAGCGTATAATTACGAATTTTTCAATGTCATTTCAAATTCGTAAATCATTATGTTCAAAGTTTTTCGGATTTCAATACCGTGAAACGCAAACGCGTCTTCAATCTATATTTATAAATATTTCAAAATAATTAAATAATGACCTTTTTTGAATTGAAGAGGAGCCTCAGAAATTTACAAAATCAATGCAGAAATCTCTGATCATTTTTCTGATTAATGATATCTAGATAAAAGATATAAATTAAGAAAAACTCATATTGATAACTACAGTTATAAATCTGCAGGTATTCTGACACTGTTATAAATAAAGACACACATTTAATCATTTCACTTGGAGAAGCATTAATAAAATCAATAATTCGAAGGTCAAATTCTTTTACTTCAAAAATATATTTACGTTGTATTCACGTACACAAATAATTTTTCTCTTCACATTCTAATACACTTCTAAAATCGTACGATCGCCCAGATTAGCACATACGAACTTGCATTAAAAAACTGGATAATAAACAATTATGGCCTATATTTTTCACAGTTGAAATTCTCGAGTGGGCTGCTGATGGCATCTCTCAGCTTAGTCTCAATGACCTCGACGATGTTGCAGGTAAATTTCCTGACCACATTAGTGACTGCCTTGCTAATCATTTTGTCCAGAATGCTGCTCTCGGACAACTTAAATTTGATGTCGCCTATGTAGGAGTGTACGTGTTCCAGTTGGATCCTGCACGGACTCCCGTTGTAGTTCATAGCCACACGGATGTTGAATTCGATGCAGTCGATGTCTATGTCGATCTTGCCGTTGTTGTTCAGTGGGCCGATTTTTAGCTGGAATAGATAATTAATTTGGGTTTTAAATAAAGTGAATGGAAAAAATGCTGTATTTTTTAAAGATTTGGAAGTTGATATACTTACAGAATATTCGTTGAAGTGAATCCTGGAATTAGGCAACTGGAAACCGGCTTCAATTGCAAATTCGAGTCCTTTATTCGTTACATTTACATCTTTGTTTCTAGTGATGGCTCTAAGATCTCTGAAATATTCATTTTTGAAAATTATTTTATACGTCTAATAAGAAAAACGGTAAGTATTTTTGTAAAATTGTAAAAGTTAACGAGGTGTTAAAAGGAAGTCGGAGTAATTACAGATGTCTACATCGTATTTTACGTTATGTTAATAAAATTTTTTGTTTTTCCGAGCGCCTGTTTAACTGCATTTTATTCAAAATAAGTTAACTAACACATCCAAAAATGAAAAAACTACGAAGAAAATAGCTAGGGGTCGGTAATATTCTATTCAACATTTCACTATTTTTTCCATATCTTTTTAAATTTTCATCAATTATCTTTGCGATTCACTGTTCTTTAACTTATTTTTAATAAAGTGCAATAATAACAAAAAAATACTATGTAGAACCTGTAATGGCTTTGACACTAGACTTACCCGATTGTACCATCTTTCAGTATGAAATGTCCTGCACTGATAAGGGGAATACCAGATATAGTTTCATTTAGGTTTGGCAACTCAACGTAGCCCAAATGTTCTCCAGAAAGTTGAGTTGCTAAGCTAGCGAGCCAAAAGTCCGAAAGAAAGTTTAAAGTAATCTAATGATAAAATAAATATCATACAATAGATAAATTTCAGAAACAATCTAATCCATAAATCAACAATTAAAATTTACAAACCTGAAGATTAGTTTCGTTCTTATCTTTTGCGTTAGGGAGATCTAAGTTTGGGTACTTCTGCCCTAATACTTTGTACAGAACCGAATTCTCGGCAAAGTCATGTGGGTTGATTTTAGCTCGGACATAGTCGTCTTGTTCGGCGTTTCTTAATTCAGTACACAATTTCGGGAGTATACATGCGTGAGCCAATTGAACAACTTTTCCTTGAATAATCTCGGGTAACACTTGACTTCAAATTGAAAATTTAATATAATTAACTTAAGAGGAATCATAACTTCAAGTATTGTAAGAGAATTGAGAGTTATCTTACTTGAATTTGATATTTTTCTTCAAGTCTAATTGGCATTTGGTCAATGGTGATGGCTTATTTTTATATTTCTGCAAATAAAAAATTTCAGTCATTATTTTCGATTATATAGAACCACTGCATCAGAGAATGAATATTTGAATCGCCTCTGCTATTTGTACGACAGATTCATGTACACAAAGTATATACATATATAATGGGATATGATTTCTCTAGTCAGATATCAAAACAAAACAAACATCACAGCAAGGTATTTTGGAACTTATACTCTGGATTAACGTACTATATTTCTATTGTACAAATAGCATCAGCCTATTTGAATTTAGTAAATCACACAAAAAGATAGTTTAAAATAAGAATTTCTTAAAGTTTAAAGTCGGGGAAAATAAACTGTCGCTCTTTGAAGTATGACTGTAACATTTTCCCAGTATTTTAATGCAAAAAGAACATTCATTTCCCAGTCTCGTGTACATAGTGTTTCAGTGCTCTGACTAATTATTTTGATTACTGTAGCTTACCTTAAGAAACGCGATTCCTTCAATGTCTGTTTGAAGTTTCAATTCGAGTTTGACGTCTTTTCCGTTTTCCTTGGAAAAAACTCCTAAAAGATATTAGTATTTAGCTTATTTCCTTCATGCAATAATAATACTAATGCCTAATTACCATTGAAATTTATTTCCGCTTCTTCCAGCAACAAGTTGGCAAATTGCGTGAAATTATAGTTGTAAATCGCCAAATTGTCTCTATCGTACGCAACGCTGATTACGCCATCGTAAAAATATTCGACGTCAATTCCATTTTCCGCCACGGTGTATGAGTCACGCAGAGTGCAATCTGCAAACGCATATCGGTTTTTAATGTACGAATATGACCTTAAAAATTTCTTCTAATACGAATCACATTTTTATAATGAAAAAATTGTAATACGTTAGTTTTATGTTGTACGTAATGTTTTTGTTTGATTTATTACAAATGTTGAAGATTTAACTAATTAAAAATTTCTTAATCTCGAAGTCTCTTATCAAATATAACCTACACACTCTATTTTTAAATAAAGAATTATCAAACGGCAATTAAATTTAGAATAGAAATGTAAAAAAAACAACAAGGTAAAGAAAATCCAATTACTCAATTCATTAGTGGAAAAGATAGGTGCTATCCTCAGCAGGAGAACGCTGACAAACAGGTACCAAAATGCCATTTTATTAAGATTTTTTTTTGCTCCAAACGAGTCTCACTAGACCGACGGCCGTCGCAAACTAATTCGCGTTAACCTCTGCTCCCGGTTTTGATAATAGCGGCCAGCTTTATCGACCACTGCTATTCTTAATTTATTGCTCATTACTATTCAAAATTTCGTTAAATATCCACGGCACAATGGTGATAGAACACACTGTGTGTGTGCTTAGTGTCTCTATTTATTTTATTCTGCTCGTGCGCAAAGGCGTCTGGCACATAATCGACTGATTAGGATTACACATCAATGCACTTGCCTTGCGCATTGATCATTATCTAGTGTATGGAGTATTAGGGAAGAATACGGAGTCGACGCCTTTTTTGTAGAGAATTTCATGTTTGTGAAGCAGCCGTTCGATGGCCGATAAGGAGACTATAGTTCGATGATAGTAATACGTGTGTGTCGTGGGTATCTTCTTCTATGGGTCATTGATAAATTATTCTTCTTTTATTGAGAAGAGGTAGAGTGGTGGTGTCGGGTTCGGTTGGTTTTTCTTTCGTTAATAGGAGCGTTGTTGCTAGGTAGTATATAAAATGTGTGTTAGAGCGAAATTTAAAAGAAAATGTTAATTTATTTTTTCACTTGTTTGCATCAGTGAGCGGCTTTTCACTTATTCATATTTAGAGAGTAGAAATTAACAGTTCAGGGTTTAGAATGAATTATTACATTATTTTTGTGATTCAGTTTAAATAAAATTCAATAAATAGGAAGGATGACATTTACAGCGACATTTTTTAAACAAAGTCTCCCGGACTTCACGAGGACAACTTTTCCATAAAGTCAAGATTTTAAGTTTGACTTAAAGTCAAGCTCCACACATATCAATTAACGAGAATCATGGTCTGTACCGCTCGCAATCGAAGTTTTCGAGTGGCCCACTGATCGCCTCTTTGATCTTCAGCTTGATAAGCCCAACAACATTCCTGGCTAATACTCTAACCGCCGAGTTAACCAGTTTATTAATCACGCTGTCGAGGATTCCGCCACCAGATAGCTTGAAGGTGACACCCTCGACGCGTGAGTACACGGAGTCGACGAACGTGAGGCAGGGAGCTCTGTTGAAGTCGATAGCGATGCGCAACCGAAGGGTTATACTGTCGATGTCGATTGATGCGGAGCCCGCGCGTTTGAAGATCAGGTATTTCAGCTAAAAGGTGAAGAAGATGGTTGTAGTTAGTGTGAAAATGAGGTGTAGTTATGTTAGTTAGGTGTAGGTAAGGGTGTATAGTTACGGCATAGTTTTTGAATTGGAGCTGAGAGCCCGGGATCTGGAGGCCAAGCTTGATAGCAAACTGCAGCCCGTCGTTCGTTATGGCGACGTTCTCCGTCCGGAAGATCTTTCTAAGGTCACTGCGTAATATTTGTCAGGTTATTAATTAGGTTTATATTTATGCTATCGCTATTAAATTACTATACTATATCGTGGGAATATAAATTTACGTTTAATGCGATACAACTTATACGTAGCTACTTATGTAACTTAAGCGCCAATAAAATCATTCTAGAAGTTCGACGTTCAATTTCCAATATTAGACACGCTTTTCACCAACTTGTGGTAAAATTTTAAAACCATTTTTTTTTTCACAAATTCGTAAACAACTTTCACTGGCTTACCCGAACGTTCCTTGGGTCAGATTTAAGTAGCCGTCTTTCAGCGGTCCCGCGGACAGGGGCTGGGTGAGTTCCGGAAGCTCAACTTGGCCTAGTTCCTGGCCGGATACCTGACGTATTATATTTGCCAGCAGGAAGTCGATGATCATGTTGATTGTTTTCTGCAATCGTGGTTGTCGTTAATATAGGTTCCTTTATGGAATTTTTTGTTAAAAATTGATAAAGAAAAATTTAGTTTGAAACTAAGGCAGGCTCTCTTATTTTTCACGCTTTATTATTGAATTTCTATACGCGCGTAACAATAACTACAAATTAATTTTTACAATAACACAAAAAAAAGGAAGAAAAAAGAAAAAAATTCAATCAGAACTACTTGTTAATCTTAATTAAAAAAAAAATACAAGCTAACAATGTTATTCATTGATTTTTTCATATTGAAAATTGGTTTCGGTACTATGTTTAACCACCAAACCTGTAATTCGGTCGGCTTGTTGCCCACACTTTCGTCACCCTTATGCGGCAGGTCCATATTGGGGAACTTTTGGCCCAGCTCATTGTACAGCACGGACTTGTCACCAAAATCGTGCGAGGCTATTTTGGAGAAGTCTTCCTGGCTGATGTTGCTGACTTTCTTGCACAGCTCCTGCTGGACGCACGTTTTAGCCAGGTAGAACAGGTTGTCTTGCAGGACGACAGCGTTTTTTCCGCTGTGTGTCAAGAAGAATTATAGTTTAAGGGGATGCCGAAGTCAATGTATTATAAATGAAAGATGGTTCTGTATCCACTATCTCGCGTTTTTATCGTATAAATTAAAAAGTTCTTGTCTTTTGATATTTTCTAGTCTTATGCGCGCTTTGGATATTAATGTTTAGTTATTTCAAAAAATCGCAACTCTAACCATCAATTAAATTTTGAGAAAATCTTGAAAAACTTACGTGCGTAACATAACCTATAAATTATGAAAATGAAACGATAATAATTTTTCTAATTTTCAAGACTTGTGAAAACTTTGAAAAACTAACTGTCGAGACTTCGGTGTCCACTTGCCCCACTTGAGTGAATTTAATATTTTTTTTTGTGTTTAGGTCATTGCCCCTATTAGCAATTCAAATTAAATCTTTTATAGAATCATTTAAAGTTGACTTAGGAATTTATAGTTAGACCTAATCGCATCCTTACCTATCACGCTTGGTTTTCAAATCCAAATCGCAAATCGACAGCATACTACTTTGCTAAAACAGACAATAAACATCAACGATTACTATCATTATGCAAAATCTTTATTATCTTAAAAACCTACCGTTAAAACAGCGCTACCCTCGATGGTCGTCTTAATCGTATCCGTTTTGATAATCTTGTCCTGGCCAGAAGTACGTAACCGCCCTAGAAGAAAGCATAACTTCACAATTACATCCGATCCTACTTTTGCTCTTACAAAAACTTACCCTGTAAAATAATCTTCACATCGCGAACTAGCACGTTGACTGCGACGGTGTTTTCGTACTTGTACACACTAAGCTCATCCCTATCGAAAGTGACGTTGAGAACACCCTCGACGAAGTAGACCTTGGCGCCGGGGATCGGGGCTATGCCGTTGTTTCCATTGCAACCTGAAAACAGATGCGTTGGGTCGTAACAGTATTAATATATTTACCACTGTGTGATAATTTTTATGCATATCTATGGGTAAGTACTTATGGTCGTTTCGGCTAGGGAATAATCAAAAGCCCAGAAGTTAAGAAGCAGAACGAAAATTAGTTTAGCCGGTGCAAACATTTTTGATACTTTATTTCTTGTGGAATAATTTTGGAAAAGTTGCGGTTCGGGCGATGAAATACTGAGAATATTCCGTCGATGGGTTCTCAATGATTTTTATCTATATTGTGACAGGGTTTATATTTGGTTGGTGCTGGTGTAAGCTCAAAGAATAGGGGACGTCGTAAAAGATCGGCGTGAAGTTTTAATGTAAACTTTAAGTAAAAAAATATTTGTACATCTTTATTTGATGTTGGATAAAAGAGCTTTGTAGAATATTTTGAATAATAAAGGATCGTGAAATAATAGGAATTGTTACATTAAAGTAGTGTCCCAATCGATATAATTGTTACTGAATACCGTACTTTTTTTAAGCAAAATCATTTTTCGTATAATTATAAGTAAAATATTAATTCGATTTTCGGAGGTAAAATGAAATGTCCCGTATTCAGTTCCAGGTACGTGCAATCGCATTTGTACGTTCGCAAATGCCTCTGAATAAACCTGAATTTTACGGCAAGTATATCAAAAAATAATGTTTGTCACTCGGCCGTAAAATCTCACGCCCTCGTACACTGCGATCACTACTCGGTTTGTGAAATCGCATGTTTTGGACTAGTGACGAAAAAATACTATTTTAGAATAAAATTTTTACCTATTACGGAATTACGGTAATTTATTTACTGTCCAAGAATATGAAATTTTCTCGTTTCCAAAGACTTCTGTAATTTGCATCTGCTGCATCGAGTGCAATAACGTTACATGCATTAAAATATTTTGTCCCGTATGCATTCTCAAAAATTGATTTTTATAGGATAATGTAAAAGAAAATTTTCCGATGTGAAACGGTATGACCTTATAAATTTATTTCCACGCCGTTGTATACCGAACAAACTATTGAAATTCGATATGAGTATAAAATATGTAAAACAAACTAAAATTCGATAATTTCCTTATATACTTTTCTTGACGGTATATGCTGATTGCATATGCATGACCGCATTATCAGGCAATATATCCGTACTTTGTGTCGTGTGTGGATCTACTTCCAACATTATTTCATCGATTACATCAAATTTTTTTTCTCAAATGCGATGTTCTCATTGTCTTACACCGTGAGTGATAAATAATAATTTCATGAATGTCAGAACGTGACAGTATTATTTGTGGTAGACGCATAAAAAAACGTCGCTCAGATTTAACGATATCGTAAATCAAATTTTTTTTTAATAATTCCTAGAGCAGTTCTGAACTTTATTCTATGCAGCGCTACAGTTTTAATTTCGGTATTATTTTATATTTGTGAAAGATTATGTCAAAATGTAAATTACATTTGGAATTTCTATTTATTTCCGATGTTATAGCTAAAAGATTCGCTAATATGTTACCCATCATTATCATTTATATAATTACAATTCATTAAACCTGATCTGTGCACACATGCTCATCCTCTTCTTTTTTTACTTTTTTTTTCCTATACACGGGAAACGTCAAATATTGACTATAGCTACGTCTCAGCCAACAAAGCGGACAATCCAAACTCAGTCTAGTCACTCTTCCTATAAGATTATTCCACCTGATCGCATCTCTGATTTCGCGCTCGCGCGTGCGCACTGCACCTCCACTGGCCCACTCTCATTACGCTCTCACACCGTCGTCACACTCGAAGAAGTTGCGGGCATTCATTACACGCTACAGACCCGATTCGCCATGCGTGACTTTCCAATTCGCGCTTTTATTTTTTGAAGTGCGTTTATAATGCATCTGTTTACGCGCGAGGATCGGGTTTGCGCGTGTGGGGTTATCTATGTATGGATTTCCGGATGAGTTGGCAGCGGGACAGTGGTTTTACGAGGATACCGTGCGGTA
>JAPYZO010003563.1:0-17909 GCA_030522905.1 Torymus flavipes
GCAAAAGTGTCGGCGAGAAAAAAGGACGATGTAGGGTAATCGATGGAAACGACGTGTGCTTGACTTGAGCGTGGCGTGATTATGAAAATCGGTATTGTGTCCGTTTATCCTTAAATTTGGTTGAAGATACGCGTCATGAAGTTTTTTTTTTATCTGTGCGAGAAAATTTTTTGTAAAATTAATATTTATTTTTAGTCAGGTGTTGAAGCAACAAATTAAAATTATGGTGGTTTATTTTTTACCCTCAATCATTGTATTTTACATCTGACCTAGGAATGGCAAGAGCCTTATTTTTATACCAGCATTTCCAAGATTATTTTCAGCTAGCGTTTTTTAGTAAATAAGTTTATATTCTATACGACAGAACTGAAAGTCAATTTTTCTTGAATCACATTACCTCCTTTTCTATACGAAGCAATAGTTCGAAATAATTGCAACAACAACGTTAAAAATGTAGGCGGTATTGATGTAATTGCATTTGCAATACAAATTTCAATAAAACTTGAGCGGGGAGTATTTAAGGTTGTAAGTGTGGGCGGAATTGCTCCGTCGTTAAAGCAATCGACTAAAGCGACATAATTCTCTTCTTAAAATTCCGTTATTTTTATTGATTCTCAAACGTCAAAAGCAATAAACATCTTGATTGTGCCTAAATCACTGTTAGTCTTACAACCTCAGCGCAACCCTGAAGTCGAGTTAACATGTCTGTTATTACACGAAATTATATTCGATAAAATGTTTAAATTTTCATGTAAGATTTGACTTTTAATTGACAGCAGAATTTTCGAATAAAATATGGATAGTCATGTTGCATACAAATTAAGTTCTGTCTGACAAATAGAAGTAATTCACGCTAGTCTTTAAATACTGAATTTTCGATATCACCCGAGCATTGCATTAAATCTGCTACAAATGATTAATTTCGATATTATATCTCTGTACAATTTCCGTTCTCGTCGCATGCCGCACTGCCGCCTTTTTTCTTTCTCGGCGTTCGTGTCGCGCGGACAAATGTGTGTATGTGTGTGTATACACACACGCATCTGAACACGATGCTGCATTAAAGATACGAAGTATTTTTTTCTTTTATGATTAAGTGCAGCTTTTGACTTTTATGAAATATACGCGCTTTTCAGCTCTATTACTCATTTTACGATGATGAAATGTTTATGGTGTGCGAGACGCACGGATTCCCTCTCTATACCCATTGTTTTATCGCGTTTCATCCGTCTAATGTAGACGTCTAAGAGCTGCATTAGGATTTTACGACGACGAGACATATGAAATTTCCTTCTTTCTGATCGATAAATTATCCGCACGAGTAGCTTGCGTTGGTTACTTCGGATAGGCTGGCATATATGATGTGTATTCGGGGCGTACATTGTTTCCGTGAATAGAAGTCGTTTATTTTTATGAAATAATAAAGTTGGTAAATTTTTCTTCTCAAGTACGTACATTATTTAAATGGAAAAACTGATTATGTTCATGTCGATCAAATATTTCCAGGCGCGAGCAAATGAAAGTATTATTTCTTGTTGGTACAGTATCGTCATTCAACGACGATATTCCCAAATCGTTTTTGTTTTAAACTTCGAAAACAATTGTTCGAAAATAGTGATGCATAGATATTCTAATATCTTTTATAGCTCCGTAATTTTTCTTGTTTCAATCATTTCGATGAGTCGTACATTCGAGTTGTAATAGCCGATCGCTTCATTAGCGTCAGTTCGCTCAATAAAAGTCTAATGAATCACGTCAATAATGATTAAATTTAGACGAGATAAAATCATCCTCGTTATTGATCTACGTGCCTGTCTGGTAACGTATTACAGAAGCGACCGTTTCGTATCTGATCGCGATAAAGTCTCCTCTCTCTGCCTCTCTCTCTCGCTCTCTCCCTCTCTCCCTCTCTCTCTCCCTCTCTCTCTTCGTACCAAAGCGAAATAAAATTGGAACGTCCGAGAGGAATAGAAAGGGAAAGAGAGCAGGTTGAATCGGTCTACTGATAAATTTCGATGCGCTGATGCTATTTTTGTCTCAGCGATTCGCTGTACGTGAATTACCTTCAATTTTTCAGTGTCAAGGTGAATGCGCTCAAAGTGCGAAATGTTGCTGATAGGTTTGAAGTGGATGGATAAATAGGTAATTTACTTTTTAAATTTTTTTTTCTTTACTGAAACTGTTACTATAGCACAAGAGCATGTCGTATGATAGAAAAGAATTGCTTTGAATTTCCTCTATATTGAAAACTTTATCCTTGCACAAAAACTACAGCTAAAATATTAAACATGAGATAATCACTCATTATCGTCTACCAAGAAAAAGGTGCAAAATTGGTTTTATCAAATATGTTTTGCCTTCAAAACCATTGATTAAGTCAAAATTATTGTCTTTCATGCATTCACCATAAACTTAAACGTAGATAAAGTGCACAAGGTGTGTTTAGCTAAGTTGTTTGAATCTTAAAGACCATACACTCTTGAAGTCACGTTAGTCTTTATGACTAATGTTAGTATCAATTACTTTCGTTTCTTTTTTACGGAGACCCATTCCAGCGGATAAGCGTAGCCTCATACTCATCATCGTTCCAAGGTCGAAAAATGCAAATCCAGCCATTACTTAGCCTACGAACGCCAATTAGCCTCTCTCCTTCTACCTTCTTTCACGATCGAACGACTTCATCAAGACAGCACCTATCCAGCCATTCAATTTTCGAACCCCATAAACTTCAGGCGCACACGCACACCGCATAGGCAACAATGAAACGAACATATCTGTTTTGCTTAAATAAACCGACCACTGTCTCGCTACTTTGCCCCCGAAAATGTTAAAAAAAATACGGACATCGAGAGATGATCGTAGCGCAGCGTCGACACAATGCCGCGTTGTTTTCGATAATAATGCATTATGGAGAAAATATCCGATTTTCTACATTCACACACGCCTACACATATAGATTCACGCACGCACGTACGCACGCATGCACACACATACTGGGGAGGGAGAGCGTGGGGGGGGGGGGGGGGGTTAATATCTCAGGGGCAAGACGGCGGCGAAAGTTATAGTTGCGGGCGGGGGCGGTCTATTTTCGTCTTGGGCCGAGCCCTCCTCCATCGATCCTCGTCATTAGCTGGGAGGGGGGTGGAGGGCGGTGGAGAGTGAGTGAGACAGTACGCGCCATTGTTATGTATCACCGGAGTGGGAACAGACGTGCACGCGGGAATGACCGACCGGGGGGTGACGCGAAGATACTTTTTTTCATTCTGTTGCCTGAATGTCGTCCGGCGACTGGCTTTATGCGTGCGCTCGCGTATGCACGAGGATGTATCGGTGTAAGTGGTATTGCGGATAGACCTTGAATTTTAGTAGGGGAGATCGATAAAGTTTTAGTTATGTTTATTGGTATGGTTGTAGCCGAAAGTCTAAGATTAAGGTTTAATCAACATATTGGAAAACATTTTGATTTAGAAATAGGATAATAATGTATTCTACTGTCGAAATCTTTTTTTTTAGAATCACTTAACGATTATTAGACAGCATAGTCAACCAAATTGAATGAACCATTGAATGGCCTGTCAAAAGAATCTTAAAAACTCTAAGCTACACTTTTGTTTCATACAAAAATATATCAACTCCAAATTTTTACAATGGAGCTTGTAAATGCGATTCTAATCCTTTTCAAGCAGCCTCTCCCAAGCTAAATTATGTATCGATTCACCACATGTATCGACTCCCATGAGATCACCATTGAGCGAATTCCAGTGAAAGGTTTCACTGGAGCAGCATTAACTCTTTTCTTCTGCCGCTACCATCACCAGCAGCAGGAGCACTGTACCGAACTACTCTAAAATCGGCCAGCCACCTTATTAGCGAAGCCGCGGCACGGAAGGCACTGTCCTGCAGTCATGCATATTTCAGAGCCGACTCTACCTTTCGATTCCTCAAATCAAGCGATGCACGCGCATGAGTCTCACAACCCCTCATGCACGCAAGAGTGAGGGAGAGAGACAGAGTTTCTCCTCTTTCTCCCGTGGCAATTCGAAACGAGTCTAGCCAGTGCGAGCGAGCGAGAGTTTCCTCCCTCTATCGGCCAGCCGCGGTTGAAACTTTAGCATTGTTTATTCATCGACACTTAACCGCACCACTCGGCGCTGAGCTGGCTCTCTCTCTCTCTCTCTCTCCCTCTCTCTCTCTCTCTCTCTCTCTCTTCTCTCTCTCTCTCTCCTCTGGCTTTCAATGTTTGCCAGGGGCTCGTTTTATGCGCGCGCCCGCGCGAGGAGGTCTATTGTGTCGGCAGGGCTGGTCTGAGAAGAGAGAGAGAGAGAGAGAGGGAGAGTCCGCTTGCGCGCGCGTTGTACCGGGATTATTTGTTTTATCTTTCGCCGGGTCGAGAGATTGTTTTCTTACCGGTGGATGAATGGACGGGCGGGCGGACGGACGGATGGATAATTAAAGGAGAAGGTGCTATATTCAGTGTCTCGGATCGTTGCTGAATATTCTGCCTGGCTTGGTGGCGATGCGAAGTTGGCTGGGATTATGAGCTTGTGATGACGTTTCTTTGATGAATATTTTATGAGGGTAGTTTTCATTAATAGATTATGCCCGGATAAGTTGCATAATTCAAGGTTTAGATGTTACTAGGATTATTAGAAAAGTTGCAATTAGTAGACCAGTTCTAACATTTAAAACAATGTATATCTTTTTTAAACTAATACTTTTGGGATTATCCAAAGATCTAGTTACCATTGAATTTTATGAATTTCGTAATCACTTGTAATGCCCTGTGAATACACCGACGACGAATGTAGAAACAATTCTGAGTGAACAACCCCTCAACAATAGTGAGAAAGTTATGGTTCGTCTACCCACTCTATTCACTTTTATTGGATTTGTAATATTACGTAGCGTTCTGTAAGTTGTCAACGGAAACATGAAAGCTGCATTTACATGGAAAACAGCATATGAGGATAAGACATTTTCAGTTCTGACAGGTTGCGGACAAAGTCGCGAGAAATTGTTTTATTAAATTGACACTTCAGTTTTGAATTTAGGTTACACTGAATGCATGATAGAGTCTATTTTAACTAAGAGTTGTTCCATTCAAAGACTGTCGAATAAGCTTTTATATAATAATACTTAATGTTTTCCTTTTATATAATATGGTAAGTATGCCAGTTACTGTACCGTCACCAGTTACTGGATTTTTGCACACATTCAAATGTCCAGTAACTGAAACTTATTGTTTGATTAGGGGGCAGAGTAACTGGCACACTTACCCTAGTATAAACAAAGAATTTGCAATGATCTAACCCGAAACACCTCATTTTATTGAATACCCAAGACTAATGATCCGGTTTTATTTTTGTTTCAGGTATGTACTTACACAACCAATCTACCATAACCTCTTTGTCATACGTAAGTCATTTAAGCCTTTATTATTGGCGCTATAAAACCCGCGCATTGCTAATCCACCCCGTATTAGTAAAGAACTTGTATTTTAATCCTATTGTACATACATTTGAATAAAGCTATCTATCTTCCATGTATTACAGAAATCATTTCAGTTATACGATGAAATTGGTTCCATTTCTGTTTCGCAACTTATTTTCCATCTTCATCTAGTCCATAACTTGTTCTGTAACATCGCACTTGCTTGGCCGTGCTTCTCGCTATCGACGTCGCTTTTTTTCTCGCCGCGGCACATCGATCCCCGGATATACACCCTCCTGCTACGGGAGTAATGCACGAAAATATAACGAGAGAAGTTATTAAAACATTTCCGCGTCAATACTCGCGTCCTCTCCAGACGATTAATTAATAAATGCGCGCACAGCTTTTAAAGCTGGCACTGGCCGCCACGTCGTCGGTAAACTTTCTCTGCTTTATTCAACTTGCACGAGCGGTGAACAAAGCGCTCTCGGCCTCTCGCACCCCTTCCCGTCCCCCTCGCTTTTTCGATGCGATAAGATCTCGCCGAAAGTCCATTAGCGCGCTGAAAATCCCGGTAAGGCCAAATTGCACACCGCTCCGCGAATCGAAATCGGTGTGCAGGATTTAGCGGGGTAAATAGCTCAAGGGGGGTGATGGGGAAGGCGAAGGACAAACTATTTCTTCACGTGTTTAGGGAGAATTTTCAGCTTCGCAGTGGCTAGACAGGCTGGTGTAGTCCCTTTTTCGACGTTGGAGGAGGTCTAATCTCCATGCGATCTCTGCGTTTGAAAGAGTGCAGAGGTTCTTTCGCATGAGCCTGTTTAATTTTACGATAGGAATTAGGGGTGCTTAAGATGTGAAGCGAGATTGTCGGAATGAGAGAGTCGCTAATTACAGTCATAAAGGTGACAAATTACTGGATGACTTTGATTCAGTATCCATTGTTAATGAGAGGAAGTACCAACGCTGAGTCGCTGTGAAAAAATGTTGTACGAGGTTGACGAAATATGTGAAATATGTGTGTTGATGCTTACTGGCTAGGCCAGTAATTTAACAATGTCAAAAGTTGTTCTGCTTTGTTTGTAGGATTTCTAAGGTATAAAAGATAGGCAAAGTAAAGATTTGTCTTTAATTATTTTGAGTTGAATCCAACTATAGTAATTTTACGTCATTTACAAGCTTCCGTTCACACGAACCTCGCAAAAACTTTAATGTTCGAACTTCACTAGCTCAGAAGATGACTACGTCATCACCTCCGACAAAACCCTAATCAGACATGCAAAAGACCAAAAAACCTCGTGAATTTCCCTCCTTCGGTAACCCAGCCAAACTGTCTACTTCCTCACCCTCTTCACCGGAACCAAACAACAGAGCAGAAGCGGTAGCAGTGGCAGCACCCTAACCCCGACCTCTCCGTATCGAGGAGCTTAGGCACACACCGACCCGTACACACTCGGGAAAGTCGTGTATAAGCAAAAGAGTTTAACGCGGTTATCGCGTCGCCGCTAATTCCTCGGCCGTTCTTATCGGGCCGGCGCCGGTCGCCCGTGTACACCGCCGCGAACTTCGCGCGCACAAGAGAGAGGTAGAGAGAGGACGTGTAATCGATACACGAGGGAGTGAGAGAGAGGGAGAGAGGATAGGGAACGCGCGCTCGATACGGCTGCTGCTGCTGCTGCTGGGATGCCGGTGTATTATGCGCGCGGAGTACGTGACGTGGACGTTGACGAAGATGACTAAGGTAATACGCCGCCGACGCTCGTGCACGCGCCCTTCCGTATATTATCTGTCTCTCCGTCATGCCCGAGGAGAGTGAGAGAGTGAGCGGGGAGAAATTCTTTATGCTGATATTGAGCGCCCCGCTAGACAGTGAGAGGACTGGAAATTTTGTATATAGAATTCCCGGCTTTTCTCGGCTGGTGGTTTTGAAGTCCCGTTGAATTAGAGCCAGAAGAATTATGTGGCCAGAGGGTGAGGTCTTTTGAGAAAAGTGCTGGCTCGCGAAGTAAAGAGCTAGAGAAGTATAAGAAGTGAAAAGTGCAAGAAGACGACTGGTTACCACTGCTGGCAAAGAATAGGTGGAAAGCTAGAATTAGACCGCAAGGGATTAAAGCTCGCATTTGGACTTCTTGAAGTGAACTTTGAAGTTTTGCAGGTACCCTGGAAGTTTCAAAATGTACAGGTGTTTTTATTATGGCGCGGGAAAGTCGCTTTGAAAAGTTGACCGAAAAGTTAGAGCTGTAGTCATCATAGAGAATTGTTAAGACACAAAAATATTAGATGACATAATTAAATTGAAATTATTTTGTAATTTTTGTAATTTAATTTGAGCTATTTAAATTTAATTTCCAAGATTGATAAAAACTTCCTTGATCAATTAGATATTTTTAGGTCCAAAAGCTATATGAGTATTGTTTCCATTTAATAATATCAAGTAAAAAATACTAAATATTATTGACCTGGCAAACCAGATAAACCACAAAAATCATCTAGGAATATAATTTTCCGTCAAGATTCAATTTCCCGTCTTCTCCCTCCGTCTTCTCTGCCGTGTAAGCCTCGTAAGGTCACCGCCAGCTCCTCTTCTCCCACATACACACATTGAAAACTCTGTATATGTCGAAGATGCGCGTTCGCGCGAAAAGTGAATCTGAGGGATTTTCCGCTCACGCCCGTTCGCGGGGAAGACTTTTAGCCCGGAGGTCCCGGATAGTGGAAGACGCCGACAAGATTCTATTTAAATTATGCGAAAAACTGCGCGAGCGAATTTTTCCTTTTATTTGTGGAGAGATGGTTGCGAGTGTTTATAAGTTAATCGAGGGTTTCAGAAGTGATGGAAGTTACAGTATGAGATATAAAATTTTAAGTTCTAGAATAAAAATATGGTTCGATTTATTTATGTTTCTCGACTTACTAAGAAATTAAAAATTCAGTGAGATTGAATTATTAACGCCGAATTCGTCGGATGCATATCATGCAAATTTAACGAGATTCTAAACTTATTGCTGCACTAATTTTCCAACTGAATAACTTTTTCATTACTTTAAAAGGATTGGAAATTTCTAGAGGGAGATAAACAATTCACTGAAACATAAGGTGTCGTTGCCTCAACTAAACTCGTATTTTCCAATCTTTAGAAATTAATAATTCCTTAATTTATCAGCTCATTGGAGACGGAACGATACGTACTAGAAAAGAAATAAGAGCTGAATCTCCCGTGCTCTCTCGATGCAATATTGAAGCGAAAAGAAAGAAAGAAGAGTAAGAACGAAAAAACCTTTCACTTATTACGTCGCTCGTAACTTCGCACGTCCCTTTCAATTTTGAAAACTACTTGGAAAAGTCGAGAGACGCGTACGCGAGGTAAAAGGGCATCTCTCCCTTCTCTCCGTCCTCCCTTTTTCTCGGTATCAAATCAGAGGAGAGCGAGGGAGGAGAATAAAGGGAACATCTTCGCTCTGTCCTGCGAAGTCACATGAATACGTAAAAGGGATATGCATAACGTCAACTTTTTCGCGAAACACTTTGCAACGGCTGTCCTGTATAAGCGAAGACAGATCTTGAGAGGTGGGATGGCAAGGGGAAGGCGAAGAGAGCGAACGGGAAACAAGTAGAAGTTAAAAAGAAGATCGAAGCCCGATACAAAGAATACAATGCCCCTAGAGGGTGGGCGGAGGGCGGAAAGTATGATGCATTGGCATCTTTCATTTTTCCGAGAGGTCGTTGACTTTTTCTATACTTCAGGATTTGGGTAATGGTGCTTCTGGTTGACTACCGAGCTGGTTAGAATCGAACGAAAATGCTAAAACTTTAGTTCTAGAAATATTCAAATGTTTTCTCAATTTAACTGTATAAGATTCTATTTGAATTACATACTATGACGAATTGCTTTATTTTTAATGTGAACTTCATAAATTATCGATAATTAAATAAATTATTTATACATTATTATCCACGCTTTAAATATCTTCACATAAATCTCTAATGAAGTACGTAATTAATATCGAATCAAAAGCTATATACTTTATTAAAGGACGATCCCTTGCGGTTTAATATATTGAAAATCTAAAAAGATGAGTTTATCACAGGTGTACCGTGTGTTCAACCGTTCATTTTTGGTTTGAAGCCAAATAGTATAAATCTGTGGTATCGTCAAAGTTATTAACAAGCCCAATATAACTTTATTAATAGTCCAAAAATCAATATTCACTGGTTCGTAGAATACCAGCTACAGCTATTACCCTAGATAACTTTTTCATGCTAAAGTTATGATTGTAAGTCCCAAAGAATGTCTTCACTGGAATATAAATCCCGCACACGCAAGTCTTCCGAACATTCTTCTACATAAAAACATACCAATGAACTTCAAACGACGACAGAACTTCTACTTTGACGACGACAAGAAGACGAGGCGAGTCATTACGGCATTCTGGGAAAATCGCTACGACTTGAACAAAGGAAACTCGTGCGCGCGTGCACTCGTTTCAAAGAGACTGCGAAGAAAGGGCCTATTCACAGTATACACCCACGCGAGCAAAAAAAAAGAAAAACAAAACGGGAGAGGCAGATGGCGCTGCAATGATAATAAATAGAGATAGTGGCAGCAGTCTAGGCTTATCGCGCGTCGGTGGGATACGTAGTGCGCGCGAGAGATAAAAGTGGCGCGTCGATACGGGTTATGGTCTTCTGTGATGACAAATTCGCGGACCGGATGTTTCGTTGTTCCGCTTTCTCTCGGCTCTCTCTCTTTCTCTCTCTTTCTCTCTCTCGGCTCTCTCTCTTTCTCTCTCTCGGCTCTCTCTCTCTTCTTTCTCGTTTGTTTCGCTCTCGGCGACGGTCCAAGTGTATTTTTCCTTGGTCCTTGATTCGAATTAGAATGCATGGACAGCAGCTTGGACGTCAAGGGGGATGAGGCTAGTTCTGAAAGTTGTATCCGGATCCTGCGGTTTGCTGGGTTGCGGAAAAGAAAAGTTTGCATTCTTATCGTTTCGTAAATAAGCGTATAGAAACCAGTTGTTTTGTTTCGTGTTTTTTCGCGAAAGTTTTAGTTTTTCTTGGAAATTTTATAAAAATTCATTATATCTTGTATATTTTAGACTGTATATTCCTTGCTTTTTCTTCGAAATTGATTTAAAAATCGCTTCATCATGTGGGACGCTTATGCATTATCTGTGTATTGGCTAATGGAATCTTCTTCCGGTTTGCATTGATCTGCCGTGCCGGGGCTTCGGCAAGCTATTATTCTCCGGTGATTTAATGAAAGTACCGGTAGAAGGAAATCGTTCTATTATATCACGTATTTCTATCTCGCAAGTGCAGCAGTGAAAACCAAAGCAAATAAAAGACACTGTTAATTTATGATATTGTATTTTCAGAATAAAACTAGAGGCTTAGATAATCACGATAGATCATCATTATCCCTTGGTTCGATTTCGATGAAGAATTGTCTGTAAAATGAGAATAAGGTTAATGTACCAATAGATAGATTCTCCGAAAATATTGACATAATCTTACTTTTATCTCTATTAGAGTTACTCGTACATTCAAGTTCTTACTTTTCAGTAAAGTTATACAGCAAAATCGAGTTAACAATCTTTCATAATGATAATCTTACCACCAAACCATGAACTACCTACCTATCTCACTCAGACTTGATCCCCTCGTTGTAAACTCAAAAGACTGAGCGCCCTGCAAATTTCGTCACGCCCGAGGACTTAATCAGTCCTCATCACGCGCGACTCCTGTTTATTCATGATCATACGCACTTCCCGTTCGTCGAAAGCGAAGAAAATAACCTTCCACCCGTCTCCCAATCTCAGCTACGGAGGTCTCTCGTTTGTTTCTTCCTTCTTAATTTTCTCGTGACTTCCTCCCTCCCCTTACGGCTTATTTTCCGCGGTCGGCAGCGCCTCGATCGCTCGCGATTACGTTCTTGCTGGATTCGCAAAGACGCGAGAGAGGGAAAATCCCGAGACTCGTTAGACGTAGGAAGGGGGAGAATCCCCGAAGTGCACCTCGACGGCGACGGCAGCGGCTGCGGCGGTGGTGGCTCTGGCGTATCTTAAATCCTCGCGAGAGCAGCAGCAGCAGCCGCTGGGCGGCTCTATCCGCCCCTTAGTCCTGGCGCGTTCCACCTCCTTTCTTTGGAAGAGAGAGGAGAGAGAGAAGCAGCTTCTGGAGAATTAGGATCCGATAGATCGAATGAGATGCCGACTCTGTCTTTCCTACTACTTCTCGGGGCTTCCTCGCCGCCGCCTTCTTTTCCTGCGGCGATTATTGGACTGGTTGCTGCGCTGGGATGAACGGATAGAAATAGATGAGAGGGAGAGAGATAGAGGGTTGGGGAGGAAGGTCGTTCTTTGTTGGAGAAGGTTGAATTGTCGGTATGTTCCACGTGTGATGAAAAATTAGTAAATGTTGAAACAATAAAAGTGATAACATAACCATAAAGAACCAAATCATAGATTTTTGGAATATAGGATTATAATTTGCAGTATTAAAGGTATACTATAACAACTGTAATTATGTGATGAAAAACTCTAAAAGACAAATAATTTAATTCCTGCTGAGATCTAGAAATATTTGACAAAATCGACATGGAATCAGCTAAAAAAAAGCAAACCGTATTTCTCAATTCCGTCACACAAAATCTCCTCTTAATTCGCCACTTCATCCACGTGTCTTATCGTCTCGAGCGTCTCTCCAATCTCGCTTCTTTCTTCCTATGTCTCTCCTTCTTCACCCTTTGTTTCTTTTTCCTTCGTCGATCCGTCGTTCCACCATCGGCGCAATTTCTTCATTGCTCTCTATCTCTCTCCCTCTCACTGATATCCATTCCCCGTGGAATAGCGCAACGTCCCTACATCCTTTCCAGCAAAGCTGGATAAAGAAGCCGTGTGCGCATCTCGGCTGACGTGCACGTTCGTTTTGTTTCGCTGATTTTTCTCCCTGCTCGATGGGAAGGCGGAATTGTTTATTTACGCCCGACGATGGATCGACGAGCGGGTGGGAGCGTATGGTTTTCGAGGTAGCTAGATAGCGGTGTTTTCAGTTAGAGTTGCATGAAATGCGAATATTGTTCGGTGGAGAGAGTACATACAAGATGAGCAGTTTGTTCTTTTTATCTTGGTCTGATTGGTGTCATTGACTGATAAGCTTATTCGTGATATTAACATCGCTCTATTTCGTTTGCCTGGCGCTGTTGTGGTGGCAAGGTTAGCCTTGCGTCCGTCTGTACAAAATATTACATTCTTTTAATGGCTGAATAATTCTGTTTATTTGATATAGTGTGACAAGAGACTTGGTATTATAATTCAAAATACAAATATGTCCTCGGGGGAGAGGTGAAAGGAGACAGCTTGGCTGAGAGCTAAGAAACCAGAGAACTCGTGAGCTCCTTTTTTCATTCGGTTTTTTAGTTGATAACCATGGTAGCGAGTTAAAAAATCAAGGATTTTAACTCCCTACAGCGGTTTTCAATAGCCACAAAATTACAAAAATAATCATAAAAGAAATTTTTACGTATATAAGGAACAAAAATTCCCAATTAAAAAGCGAATGAAAAAAGGGAGCCCGCGAGTTGTCTTTTTTTTTTTAGCTCTCTGCCGAGTTGTCTGGTTTCTTAGCGCTCGGCCGAGTTGTCTGGTTTCTTAGCTCTGAGCCGAGTTATCTTCTGTCACCTCTCATCCGACGATTTGAAATGAAAGTTTCATGGTTTCATGGCAAGTACTGGCCAAGTAGGTAACTTTTTGATAATATTTCTATTTTTTTTTTGTTAATCCGCTCAAACAGATTTATCATCGTATTAAAATTGTTTTTCTTTGTAGACTATATAGATCAATAATGTCTTTATAGCCAGTTACATATTCTTTGATATAATTAAAGTATTGCAAAAGTACCGTATTTGAAGCACTTCCATTAAGTAATGGAATATCTTACCAGTAACATCAACGTTACAAAATAAAGTGTATTATAAACAAGTGGTAATTTATTTTTAGCCTCAAGTAATCTTAAAGAAACACTTTCAGTTTAATAATTCTTGTGTTGATCAGTTTATCCCACGAAATGAATTCATATGAATTTTAAAATAGCTAAAATTTGGTAGTCATTATTTTAGATACTGTTGATATTTTAAAAAACAATTTAAAAATCTTTGTGTTAACTGAATGATTGTAAGCTTGCCAAGTAAAGTCGTGCGAAGTATAATTTTCAAAATAATCGTGAAAAAAAATGGTTTGAAGCAAAACTTCCCATGTCCTACAAACCCGCTGCAAACATTCCAATGCCAAAAACACTCTACCCGAAAAACCCTCCCATAAAGATAATTCCCCACGATTCTACGCACCGCCGAATAATTGCCCGCTTTCGCGGCACAGCTGGCTGCAAGGTTCTCTTCTCATTCTCTCTCGCTTCCCCTCCTTTCTTGCACATTCCTTCTTAACCCACATACTCGGGCCGAAGTCGAAGCTGAAGATTCATGGGTTTTTAATTATAGTTTTGTTTTCTGCCTCGAAAGAACCGCTTGGGTAATTTTTCGAAAGTGCCGTGCGCGATTAAAGTAGCTACTTTATTCGACGTCTATTATTAAGATTTTCAAGTTGAAGCGGCAGTTGGTAGTTTCTTTTTGCAATTTTGCAGCCAAAGAAGTTTACTGATTTTGACAAGATTTGTTTTTAATGTTAAGAGAAAGAGAGAGAAAGAGTGAGGGTGTTGTGGAGTTTCTTGGGAGGCACGAAGTAAAGAGCTCTGAAACGTGAAAAATTGTAGGATTTTTAATTGTGGAAGTTTTTTAATAACACTGCTGACGGAATTTGATTGAAAAATGTAACAACTTATCTTCTGTTACATAAAGAAAAGTTGCAATATCTAAGAATTTAATTTAAAATTTCATGCACCCTCTAGAAAAATGAATTTTCAATGACGTTAGAAGTAAGAAAGTTTTGTTTTAAAATGATTAAATTTTGTAATTTAATTGCTCATTATTCAAACTATTTCAAGAACGCATATATTTTTGAAAATTATGACTGTTAGTTCTAATGAACTAATTTCTCTTAATTTCACTCGCTCCCACTGTCATTTTTAATTACCCTTGGGACAAAAAAGATCGACAAATTTTCTAAATACTACAAATTTCAATTATCGCCACTTCTTTCCTAATAAAGTTACGCTCCTTGCGGTTCGACGACTCGCATCGTGCGCAAAAAAGGTGAGAACGACTTCTCGGAAAGTTCGAGCCGCTCTCTCTCGCTTTGAAATTACAACCTTCGACACTCTCCCGACAGGTGCGATTCTTTCGCTCTTTCTCTCCTCGGAAAAATGTATAGTCGGCAACGTAAATTTTTAATAAACTTTATTGGAGAGTCGCGCGTGCCCGTTCTTTTTTTATATAAGAAGATTCTTTCGCGTCGAGATTCTCCCGCGGAAATGTAAATTTGAGGACCGGCCAAAATCGGCCGATAAACTTTGTTTTAAGATCTCGTAAAGGGGTGTACTCGGAAGGGACTCTCGAGGAATGGCGGAGAGGGGCTTATTGGCTGGCTGCCTCCTTCCGCGCCCCGTTTTGAATGTTTCATTCGGGAGTGCACGGCTTCGAGGCGGGATGTGGAAGATGCTGACGATGACGTGGTAAACGGTAGGTGGTTTGGAAGTAAAGAATTTGAGAGACCATGGGGCGACCAAGTAAATTTCTTTTTTATTAAAAGGTTTCTAGAAAGGAGCTTTCGTAAAAAGAATAAGTCACTTTTATGATTTATTCTTTTCGATACTATAAAATTACTAAAATTTGTAATTTTTTACAAAGTTTTACTGTAAAAACTTTATTTCCCCCATCAATAGATGATACGATCAATTTATAATATCAGAATTGGATTACTCTAGTAAACATTCTTCCATAACTACAACTGAACTGGCATGTTGGTTGAGTTTTCACACATTTTCGCCCCGTCACCGCTGCCACCTTGACTTTGTGCCAGAAGACGCGGCGAAAAGCTCGTGGCCCTCTCTCGTTGACTTTCGTGGGCTTCTTCTTTCTCTGGCCCGTGCGAAACCTTTTTCAACCGCGGCGACGGAGGATCGTCCGATAGGCCGACGTGCCTGCCGATACGCGGCGCGACGCTGGTGCCGGCGTCGGAGGTTATCGCTATGGCCAAATTGTTTTTCTTCGCGGCCGAGGAAGGATCATGGTGCTTAATTTGAGGTTGATATCATAGATATGATAAATCAAAATTTTCTATTATGTAGAATAAATCTTTATTATAAAATTAGTCTTAGAACAATTATGTCCAATGGTAACGATAATTCCGAAAGAATCTTGTTATAACAGTATTACAACGCCAAAAATATCGCATATAAATTGACATTATAGCTGAAATATTGTTAGATTTCAGCGAAAAGAAACATTAATTGGAATGAAGATGGGAATTAATTTTTCCAAACGATAGGCTGAGTTCAAACCTTTAACCACTTTGGAAATTCCATTTCTGCCAAATCAACCATCAACATTAATTTACTTTACAAAAAATCACCTCTATTCCAACTATCCATCCATCCACCCACGTACCGCTCATTCATCCTAACCAACTCGTATACACAGACACACTTACACTGTACCCCCCCCCCCCCTTCCTGCGCAAAAAACGCGTGTTGTACGTCCAGCTGAGCGTCGTCCGCAAACCTGTTGGGGCGCAAAACGACGACTCTCTCTCTCTCTTTCTGTCTGTCTCCCTCCCCGACGTTGTCTTAGATACACACAGGGAGAGACCGAGCGAGTGAGTCGCAAAGAGAGAGAGAGAGAGAGGGAGAGACGAAAATCGCGGCGGCAGCGGCACCGGGGCACACGTGCAGTGGCAGCTTGCCATTTTATTCGCGCACGAGAGGCGAATCTGTGGTGCGCCCGCGCGAGTTCTTTGAAGATCGCATGTGCCCCAGCCGAGTGGGTTTTTTTGGTCGCAGAGGAGCGCGGGAGGGAGAGGGGGGGAGTTTGATGTTTTTTGCTTCGGGATCGGTGGCGCGGATTTGTCGTGCGCCGCTGTACAGCGGGTGGCAAAAGTTTGCGATGCAAGGAGATTGAGAATGTCTGCTGTTACTTCAAATGCTATGGGGAACGCGATAAGAGGGTATAGACATGAGTAGGTTATTTTTTGTTTGTCGTGATACATAAAATGTCATTTTTCAAATTTAAAATTTTGTACAGTAACGTGGCTTCTTTCTAACTAATGATGAACGGGAAATTGCTTTTACGTTCTAATATAAAAGAAATGAGACAAAAAGTTCAACTTTTTAAGAGGTCGCTAATACACCGATCGCACATTCATAATCAGTGACCTAGAAAACTAGGAAGAATTAGTTTTCGACCGTTAAAAAGTTTTATTTAACGCTTTCCGGAAAAGTGAAGCGAAGTTCTTCACTCTCTAAAGTTTCCCGACGTTTATTGGTTATCAAACCATTGGCTTCGTTTGGCACACATAAACTGGATGACATTTTGCATGGATCGCTTAAAAATAGAGCAGCACCAGTATATTCTATGCACATTTCAAATTGATAGTTTTGATAAAGCTTCGCATGCAAATATCTCTCTTACTATCTTAGTTTTAACTTCAAACCAAGGGATCTCTTATATTTATCGGTAAACAACTTTTTATAACAGTTTTGGAGTGCTATCATCAGTCCACCGCGTTAACCAATCTAAACAACAAAGAAGACAACAAAAGCGATGCATTACAAAGATTTAGCAGACCGCAAACTCATACCAAGATCCTCCCTCGTGCAGTCCCTCGTTCCACTCCACCTCCTTCTTCGCTTCCCTTCGCACCGCCGCCGTCACAGCCATGCCAGATCCCAATCGCGTCCTCTGTTTCTGCATCTCTGCTCTTTCTTTTTTTCCCTCCGCCTCTCGAGCCGCGCGCCAAGCGTCTCGGTCTTGACCTTTCTAACCCCTCCCCCCTCTTCCATTTTTTCTCTTCCTACTCCTTTCGACCGCGTGTCGACGTGTACACACGCCGCGCGATCGATTTCAAGAGGGGTTAAGGTCAAGGTCACGCGCGCACGCCCGTGAGTTGTGTGGGTGCACGTGCCAATCGTTTGTTATAAGTATGCGAAAAATACCTATTGTGTTTATAAACATCGATCAGGTGTGTGCAAGTGTTCGGGATGACGGATTGTGGATGAATATGCGTGATGAGTTGCAATTCTGTGCCGAGATTATTGTGTGCCAGCATTGTTTGGATATTTCGTTTTTGGGTAATTTGTTTATCGATTGTGGGTGATTCAGGTTTTTACCAGGAACTGACAGTTTCAAGAACGTCCTTTGCGTTATGTCGCGAAGATATATAATATTCATTTTGTACGGTATTTCTAGGTGCAAGTGAGTCATGTTAATGGATTATTTATTAGAAAAGTCATGTATTCTAATTTCAAAAATCAATGAAAAATGTTTGAAAAGCAAACCTTTAACTTATTAACGAAACATATCAAATAGCAAT
>JAPYZO010003564.1:0-20586 GCA_030522905.1 Torymus flavipes
GGGAAAAGTCGCTCATTTTTCGCTATTTTTCGCGATTTTCAAATGTACGTAACTTTGCGCCGACTTGACCGATTTTAACGATTCACATCTCAAATTCAAACTCTATTCTTCTACTTTAATCGCTTTTTAGTGGAATATTTGTTGTCATCTTTAATATCTTGCGATTGGTTAATGATCAATGGACTACTTTTCGTCCATTTTTCCCATGTTAAATTCCCATAAGAAAAATTAATTTCGTCGGCAAAAAAGTTTGGCAACGGATAATTTGTGTTCACGATTTTTCTCATATTCTGGAACCTCCAAAGAATCGAAAAAATGTTGTGTGGTAGATGTGCCCCAAAATCCGTAGAATTGCACATATATAGATAGATTTATTAAGATTGCCGAAAATCAACTATATTATTATAACTTCATGTTGTTTGGACTTCTCGATTGTTTTCTTTCGCAGAGGAATCTTGGTTATGAATGTCGGACGGTGAGGGTTTGCAAGAAACTGTTTTTGGAAAAATAATCAGATAAGTTTAAATTTGTTTAAATAAGCAATTTTTCATTATCAGATCAAAATTCTTTGTCAATTATTCCTTTTACGCAGATGTAAGTTTTGGGATGGCTAAGCAATCCAAGGCAGTCGATAGCGTTATGACGACGATGACGGCAGCAGAGGCGATGGCGAAGTTTCATTGAAGACCACCTGGCTGCCGTCATAGAATAACTGGTCGCGGAGGGGCTGGAGTTGGCCGCCAACGCCGCCCGCTACAACGAGAAGTCGAGTAGCATTTCCCGCCTCCTGCAGCTGGCGATTCGCAACGAAAAATAGCTCAACGGAGTGACCATCACCCAGGGTTCCGTCTTGTCCAAAATCCAGGTGGTGCTTTTATCCAACAAGACTGAGAAATTGACATAGACTATTTTTGACTGATAAAAAAAAATTAATAATCGTTTTGGCGAGCTTACGAAATGTTTTTGTAACTTCCCAGGCATTTTTTTACATTTTTCTTACTGTAATATTTACGTGGAAAAATCTTTCAGGATTGTATACACATTGTATACAATTTTTATATCATCAATTCTGTATAGAAATGGTATGCATCAATCATTGTATAAAATTTATATACAATCCCGAAAGATTATTTCCACGGGGGTATATATACAGTGCAACACTCCTCGCAAAAAATCTTCCAGCCCCCCGCACAACTCAGCACTCTAAACAATCCTCTCTCTCCCAAGCCCACGCCATATTCTTTTCCCCTCCATCCACAACTCAACAAACCCCCTCCTCCGTCCCCCGCATTCCGGGCGCAGCAACGTTGCTCTCTTTGCGGCGCGTGGCAATGTAATTAATAGGGAGCACAATGGTTGTCTTGGCGCGCGTCTTGATGCGCGGCGTCCGCGTATAAAACGCGTGCGGAACTAGCCGTGAAACATGCGTGAGTGACAAACGATGACACTCAAGCATGCGCGCGCCTTCTTTATTATAGCGAAATTCTGTCCGTTCTTTGGAAGCAGCCACTTCTCCCAGTTTAATTTGATGGTTGTACGTATAATCGTATATAAAAGCTGTTATACTGAAAACGTGTTATAGAGGCGTGTAGCATGAAAATTGGTCGTTTCCATTTTTAAAATAAGCGACCTATAGCAGTCGCCTCTCCGTTTTTTAGCTCCGTTTTTTAATCTCAGTCCCGCCTCTACTATCCCTCACCCCAATGAACGAGGAAATTGATTTCGCCCCGCGGCGCCGATACGCAGTCGCCTATATCTTGGGGATGAGAGAATTAATTGTCAGAAATATACGATGCGCGCGCGATCTCGCTCCTCCGCAACTACTTTCGCCTCGGGAAACTAGTTTGGCGATGCTCCAGCGCGCGGCACTCGATCAACTAACCCAATAACGTTTCCACGACGCGCGCAAGCGGTATAGTCGCGCGTATACTGTGTGATGCGAAGTTCGCGATGTCGCGGGATGTATTGACGATCGAACGAGATAGTGTGGAGGTCGCGTTGTAAGGCGCGGCCGTAGCTGGAGAACAAAGATTTCGGGGGTTTGCATGTTTTCAGTATAAAACGAAGTAATGGAGTTCTTATTCTTTTTTTTTTTTTTAATAGGTAGGTGCATTAAATTATTTATCATTACTATATAATACGTATACACTGCATATTTTTTTCAGTAATATCAAGGGGGTTGAGACACGCGGCCGAGAGAGGCGGCGCATTTCTTTTTCATACGTGAATTATGGCCGTACGTATCTCACCTATTTTCGGCTACTGTTTGCGCGCGGGAACGTGTCAGGTTCGCGTGTAATGCGAACTCGAGAGAGGGAAAGAGAGAGAGAGAGTACGTGCAGGCGCTCGGGAGATACAAGCTAAGCGTAAATCACGCAAGACTAGTTTTATTCGGTTCTTTGTCGTGGCGAGATAAAAAATTCAAGAGTTATGGAGAAAAGTAGCTTTTTTAGGGAGAAATTTTGACTTGATTATTTGGACATTATTACACAGTCTAATGTGTTGATGGGTAGAGTTTTATAATGTGTTTTATATATAATTTTAGGATATATCTTATTGAAAGCTTTCGAAAATAAGCGTATATACGAAAAACGCCTGGGTTATTCTTTTATTATTCTCTCATGAAATGCAAACAAGATAAAGACACCAGACGCTATATGGCATTTCCTTGCCACACTCACCGTAAACAACAACGCTATAGCTGCACGTTTCTGCAGACGCGTTTCGCAACTTCGCTGACATACCTATACTCACATGTAGCTGCGTAATTTTGGTGACAGCGCGGGCGGCGGCCGCGTTATATCGGCGCGCCTAATTGATGCGGCATTAACGTCACGCGCCCCCCGCGCCTATATGTACGTATGTATGTGCACGACAGCGTGAATGCACGGCCGCGGTGTATAGCTGCTGATATCGCGAGCGTGAACTCTGGCCGAGACGGTGGTGGCAAGTGGCTTTGATGACCGGTTGTCTTTCTTGTAAATCACTTTAACGATGATTATCTTTAGCTTGTAATATAATAATGTTTTTAATGTGTATATCGACAGTCATCGAATGTGCACTCTTTACGGTAAATACTCGCTTGTACATATTCTTTCGCCTACCTACGATAGCGTCAGCCGGGCAACTTTGGTAATTACTCGCGCGCAGAGGTGCGCAGCTGTCAACGGGATGCTAATGCAGCATAGAAAGCGAGGAAACTCAGTCACAGATTGGGGGACGAATTAAAAGCGGACTGTACGAGGGAAAAAAACTCAAATTATAATGGATATTTATTTTAATAAGAAAATAATCTAAGTGATTGAATCGAAAAATGAATGAATCAAAATGATACATTTTACTTGGTGAATTCAATGTTTTTATTTTATATTAGGATACAGCTTAAATATAAAACAAAAAATAGAATATAATGAAAATATTTATTGATCATAAAACACGCATTACACGAGTCTTATTCATACGTTAATTTTTTAATAATTTTCTGAAAACTAAGTGAACAAAATTCGTTCTCCTTTTAAATAATGTTAATAATTTTCAATTTCCATAGAGAGACCCAACAACCTTCCGAAAAAAAAAAAACAAAATTTTCCGACGGAATTCCATCCGTTCCAGCCAATCCACCGGGGCGTACCAACAGACAAACATTCCCATAGCAGCAGCGAATAAATGCGTACGCGAGCGTCCGCAAAAACACAGACGCGGAGAGAGTTTTACGCCGTTTATAGGGTCGCGCGTCCGCGCGACTCGATTAACGCGCGCGCAGTTTCCCTTTTCGCAGGAAATACATCTTCATTTATGCCGTCGTAACTTCTTAATGGCCAATGGCGCGCTCGCCGTATATATACATGTATATATATACCCGTTGCGCAGTAGAGAGGCAGCGAGAGAAAGAGAGAGAGGAGAGAAGAATTTACGAGGGGCGAGGAGCGGGTAAATCTGCTAGTTCGATCGCCACCGGTGCTCCGAAGTTTTCGGCGCGATAATGCTTTCGATTGGTGGGATCGATTTTCATGCGGGGGCAAAAAGAGTGCTGAGAGACATGTTGAATTTGAATGAAACTTTATATATGGCTTCAACTAATGGGAACATTATAAAAAATTCATACTTATAGGTAAATCAGCTGCTGATGAAGACAGGCAGCGAGTCTTCTATCCCCAAACTTCAATAATTGAACGAAGACTCCGAACTCAAAGACTCTCTTTTCCTCCTCTCTTACCAATCTCTGCCCTCTATCCCTATATTTGTACAGCGCAGCCGTTGCCATTTCCCCAGAGTCGACTCGCGAAAATCCCGTTCCCTCTCGTTGTTTTCCTTGTTTTACTTTTGAGCATGGGAGAGAGGGAGAGATGATACCCGTGGCCCGGAGGATGTTTGCCAAAGGACGCGCTCGCGCAGGACGTGAAAAGGAAATTTTAATCGCGCAGGGACCAAGTTGCTGTGCTACTCACTCGTAAAGGGACATGTAAGTTTACGAAAAAAGTTTTTCTGAGCAAGGAAAAGAAAAAAACATACCGTTGTTAGTTAAATGGCTGTTATAGCTTGCTACGTATACTTAATATTTTACTTTATTGTATTGGCCTCTCCGCGAAATCGTTCTTCAAATGACGCAAGTTTCATCGAAAAAGTATTTTATTCTTTTTTCACTGTCACAGAGCTTCCTCGCAGAAGGAAGTGACAAAATTCAGATTGTCGTATATATTTCGACTGTTTGATATAAGAGAAAAAAATCGTTTTCAAAGAGCTTTCACATATCAGGTAAGGCAGAATTTGAAAATTATAAGACGCCAAACCATAAGAGAGTCCCTAAGTTTTCCTAAATCTGCAGGAACTCTGCACACAGAGGATTTTCAATCCGCGCACAAACACAACGGCTGCCCCATTCGGCAGCTTTGGCGGCGGCTCTCGAGGAAAAAGCCGCGGGTGCTACGCGGGCCTACTGTACACGCGCCCGTTCCACTGCTGCGGAACGAGGAATGGCCGTCGTAAAGAGTTTAACAGCGACGCGCGGGCGCGAAACTTTCCTTTAAGACCCTTACGGAATCGTTAACTGCGCGTATTTCAAGGAGAGCCGTAAAGAGAGGGAGAGAGAAAGAAAGAGTAAGCTAGCGCCTTCTTTTACGCGGAGAATCGCGGAGAAAAGCCCGCGCGGAGAGGGACGATAAAAATATTTGCAGCCTGTGGCAATTAAGAGCGGCCGATGGCTACGTTTGATTGGATTTTTCGGGGTTTCTTGACGCTGCGTTTTCTTTTAGTATTGTTTATTGTACAACAAAGTTTGTTCAATTAAGGGGTGAAAAATAACTAGTTCTTCCAAACTTTTGAATTATACTTGACAAATTGCAACACCTATATCCAGCGGCTAGTCAACAAACCCTTCCCAATAAAACTTAATCGTTAGATATACACACCCTACTTAACATCCGCTCTTCAGAATACAGCATATCAGCTATAATAAACCGTTATCAATATACCCGTTGCACTTCACACGAAATCCCCCCCCATTCACACGCGACAAATCAGGTTTAGCGCTGCGCCCGAAAATGCACCGGACACGCGAAAGACCGAGCCGGGATTTTGCGCGCGAGGAGGGCGAGTTTATCGCCGAGTTAAGTAATACAAATGTGTCTGTTTCTCCGCACGCGCGCGCGAGTCTCCGGGAGGTTATCTACAGGGGACAGCTTCGCGGCCCCGGGAAAGCTCGTAATAGGATAAGTGCCGCCGGTAGAGCTGCAAGGTCCCTTCGCTTGCGATTTCGTACAGTGGTAGTCGCAGGTTGCGCGGGAGATAGGAATGGTTGCTAGTTGAAAGGATTTCTACAAAAGTTGTGGATGCGTTTGTCATTGTTAAATCGTCTTGCTCTTGGTATAAGATATAGACATGGACGAGTGAAGTGAAGTCTGGCGCGGAATATCGGTACAGGTTTTTGAAGAATTTTACCGAATTAATTTTGTTTTAGAAACTAAAAAGAAAAATTGAAATTGACATCGTAATATCAATCCGAAAGCCTATAGAGAAATCCGGGGGAAAATAAACTCTGGCCGATATGTTAGTCACATATACATACACCTCACGCGTCGGCTTCTAAACTGCTGCGCGCGCCCCACACTCAGGCCCTCTCGCAGAGGTTGCAGAAAAAAAATATTTTTTCCAACACCTCTCTCTCTCTCACTTGTAATTTTCGCGGAACAAGGCCGGCTTCAAAATAAATTGTTTTAATGGGCGCGAATTTAATTGCCGCGTGCCGAATCCATTCTCTCTCTTTCGTGCGCGTGCGAGAGAGTTTACTTCCTCGTTTTTACTCCACTCCCCCGCGAATACGTACGTACACCTTTCCTTTTAATTACGCGTGGGCCCGAGCGACGGATGTGTTTTCGACCGCGTGGCGCCGTCGAAATAAACACATATATATATACGCGTCGTTATATGCGCGCCGGGGTGAGCTCTGTCTGAGGCGCGAGCTTTTTATTCTATTGTTTGATTAATTGAACGAGCTGTTACCTGGATGCTTTGGAGAGCGTTGGCATTTAATTTTTCATTAGTGAGTTTTTTCGCGATCCAATTTCATGAGAAGTATATAACTTGTCGGGGAGTTGCATATATACTTGCAGTGTGACGTGTTTTCTCTTGTTTGTTTTTTTTAATTTTTATGAAATTAAAAGTTACAACTGATGTGAAGAACAAATGATGGAATTATGAAAATTTTCTTCTTTCATTTATCTGAAATCTCTTAATGACTTTACTTACTAAAAAAATGATGAACTATTATAGTTCTCACCTTGTAACATAAAAAATTCTTGCAAAAAACTGCAGCTTTATTCAATTGTTTATTTACATTATACGTCAAGACCACGAAACACGCCTTACGCCGATCGGCTCTCCGTCGCCAGTCTCCCGGCGGATAAATCCGCGCGACAGCGCAATTTCCTCGTTTTCTCGCCAGCCGGCGCGCGAATTTCCGAGCTGACGATCACACTCCACTTTACGGCCGCGTTGTAAATCGGGAATTCGATTATCTCTCTCTACAAACTCGAAAGATAAAAGAGCCATCACGCATGGGCATATATATATCGCGTGAAATTTTAATTTTGCTCAAAAATCACCTACAGGTGTTGTATATATACACGAATCCGCACCATTTCGTCAATTTCCGCACTTCTATTCCATCGTGGGGGAAGGGTGCCGGAAGCAATGCCTCTCCTGGAGGGGAAATTGGTCGTTAGCTCGTCCTGGAAATAATTAGAGATTCCGCTGTATCGACGCGAGTAGCAGTTAGCTGATGATTTAGCCTCCGCCCAGATGTGCGCGGAAAAATTGCCCGGTGTAAATTAGTGTATAGGTAAAAAAATCGTTGAATATCTTGAGGATGTAACAATCCATTTAGCGAAAAAGAAAGCCTGAAAAATGGTGGCTCTTCGATGATACGTAAATCAGGAAAGAAGGTGGGAGGCGGAAGCCATGCGTTTTTTACGCGCAATCGGCCCGACTCCTACGGCCGGCTATTTTTCTGCCCTCCCCGCCACTGTACGGTGACGGGGAGAAGGAGAAAATAGGAGTCGATCGTGTTAATGAAAAACGAGCGCAGATTTTGCCTGCCTTATAAAGAGTAACGGTTGTTTTCGATTAGAATTTATTTCTTTTCGGATGTATAAAGGTTGGGTTATATTTAAAATAACAGAAAGAAATAGGCGCGTAAAAAGCAACCATTAACGTGCAAAATAATTTTCAACGTCCTCAATACCAGAAAGAACATTTTTCGTCAGGGTTCATTTGGCTGCCCTTGGGACAGAAATACGCTTCGGCGAAAGCCTTGACATTGGGCAATGATCCCATCACGCAATACTCCGTCTTTGTAAAAGTGATCTACGAACTTTGCGTTAAAGTCAGGTAGCTCTGGTCTACACAGCATCTGAAAACAACAAAAGTTGTCAAAAATTTATGTCAAAAGTAAACACCTATATAATTGAGTATTTACATCTACAAATAGTTTGAAGAATTCCTGGTTATCTGCTGTCAACGGAGCGCCTTGCGCTTTGCTGCGATAATTTCGATGGCCGGGGAATCTCCCATGTTCTGTATGGCCGGGCTCAGGGCGCCCTATATGTAAATTTGACAAAATAATTTCAAATTTCGAAAAATAATCGTACACGAGTAGTTTGAAAAATTGATCGTTTGATTTTTACCCTGATAGGTGGTGGTGCCCAATACGTGTCTAAATCGGTAGTCTGAGTGATGAGCAGATCATTTTCTCCCTGTACTTGTTCCTCGTTTCGTCTGAATACAATCTCATAGAACGTGGCGTAGCATAAATGTCGATCGAGTCTGGTGAATGAAATTAGTGAATCAATCGAGATGGGAGGATACGAGAAAAATTTAATTATATCGTACCTGATTTGTCAAATCCATTCATGATACTCCTGGCGAGTGCGAAGCCCAAAATACCATATTTTTTGGCACTTGGTACAAGATAAATGAATGATTATAAATATTTATTTGATACTTCTGTTAAGATGATTTTTATGAAAAAATACTTACTCAGAATGATTCGGGTCGAACAAAGGTTGCGTCAAGTGTTGAATTCTGATATCTACGATGTACATATTAACATCAATTAATTTTAAATCCATATAATAATGAAAATATATGTATGTAAATAGATGTCAAGATAAATATTTACATGCTTCATTCGTAAAGAAACTATAGGTAAAAGAAGCATCAAAGAAATTAGCGATTTTGATGAAATAATCATTCCTGCAATACAATAAATCCATGTTTGAGTGACAGAGTTTCTTTCATAATCAGTAATTGACAAATTTTTCTTACTCTCTATTTACGAAGGTACTTGCTTGAACTCTTTCAAGTTCTTTTATTTTAGAGAACCGTCGGATCGCTAAAATATTTTCAAAGTAAAATTCAAGAAGTTTCACTTCATTTTTTTAATCTTCCGAAATACCTTATATAAACTTCATGTTTAAAATTTTACGCTCCGCTGCAACTTTTTCACTTTCTGTTAGTAAAGTAGATTCTTTTATGATTGCTATTGTAGCTTGTTTTACGTCATTTAAAATTTCATTTGTCGATAATATAAAATGAGCATCAAAAAAGTTAATAGTAGTTCATTCTAAAAATATTTTTCAACTTCCGGAAGTTTCTATGTCAGGAGTAATGTATTGTTTTGCATACTAATAAGTTATAAGAGGCTCGAAAAGTGGTTCAGATAATAATTGTACCATTAATAAATAAGTAAATCCAATATCATGAGATTACAAATATTTGCTTAAACATAATCCTTACCTCGATTTTTCAACTGCTGGATTTTGTAAAACATATTCAATCCCAAAATACAAATTTCTTACCTCATCATTCGTGTATGGTAAAAATTCAAGAATAAATTTCCAATGAATGTAGTTTACTATAAATAGAAAATATTTTTCCTTCTATTCTAAATAAGTCAAAATTATATATTGAAAATGGTATAGGCCAATAGTATGCAAAAGCGTTCCTTCCAATAAACGAATAAGTTTAGGATAGTATAGGGGAGTTGTAACGTCAATCACAGTATCCTCGTTTACTAACTCTGTAGATCCCGAATACAGACTATAATTTATAATACTGGTCCAATTTACTATACTAATATATATTACACTAATATATCATACTAATATACGTACTATACATAAATATATTATACTACGACCGACCAGTGCTCCAAAATATACAGCAAACGGCCACCGCTGTTCCAGGGCCAGCTGTGCGCACATCTCCGCAAAGGCATCGGTGCCTGCCTGGTAATTTTATCATATCGAAAAGTGTATAGGAAATTCAATGGAGAGTTTGTATTATATATATTTATTCAAGGGTGACAGCGGTGAGCGGTGGTCCACTAGTAGTGAACAACACCGTCATTGGCATCGTTTCCTGGGTGCATGATCCATGCGCCACTGACAAACCGGACGCCTACACGAATGTCTACTTCTAGCTCGACTGGATTAAGAAAACGATGGGCGAGACCGCCGAGTCACCTCTACCCCCAGTACCTACCACTATAGCTAATACCTGCAGCATTATGAATAGCAAAATTCGGCCTTCGAATTTAATCATAACAAATCGAAGGCGGTGTATAAATATTCTCATATATTCTACCAGAATTTTTTCTTGTATTTTGAAATGAAATTTCACCTGCAGATTACGTTTTATATTCTTCATTAAACAAACAAAAATTTTTTTTTTAATCTAAGGGAAAATAAATATTACACAACCATTGTAGAATTTGTACAGTTATTTAATAAAGAAGCATAATACTACATTATCACATAATGTTCAATTTTTAATATATAGTTTAATCATATCCAATGAAAGATACAAAGAAATATTTTAAGAATAGAACAGGGTAAACTTCGTGAGCAAAGTGTATAGCTATTAAAAATAAAATACACATTTTTCAGTAATTCTCATATCATAACTGGCGTAATATGTCGTATATACAAAAAAAAAAGAGAAAGACAGCTACAAATTGAATTAATTCCAAAAGTTACACTTCGACTCGGGATTCATACGCGCACCACGCGAGCAGGCGAACGTCTTGGCGAACTCGTTGCTGTTGGATAAAGATCCGATGACGCGGAACCGAGGCAAAGTGCGCAGGCCCAGATTGAAACGGCTCAGATAAAAGTCTTCGAGTTCAGGTCGACACAGCAGCTGCGATATAAAAAAGAGAGAAAGAGAAATTTTTATGTATTATTTTGAATGGATATTTTTATTATTGAAATGTGGATGAGAGGATGTATATATTTGTCTTACGTTGGAGAAAGAGACGAAAAAGTCCTCGTCGTCCTCGATTGATGAGACGCCCTGCTTCCTCGATCGCTCGCGGTAAGTTTGGAAGGCTATGTGGACCGCCACGGAGTCTGCGATGTTACCGATAGACGACCTCTCGCCGTCAACCTGTACAATTGGGTTCCGCGCAAATGGGTTTAATAATGGTGAAATATTGCAGGTGTGCTGCTAATGTTACTTACGTAGATATGTTTTCCAGGATTCACAGGATCGGGAATGTAATAGTTATCGAACTGATTAATGAAGCATTCCATTTTGTCCCAATACTTTAGCTTCGTTTCCTCGGAATACAAATGCTTTCGTGGTTTGGTACTTCCAATAGAATCTGCCAAAGTTTTATAAGTAATTTTTTTCTCGAAATAAAAATATTTAGGATGATATATATGTATTGTGCTGTTACGTACCTGCATCGTTAAAGGCGTGCATGATTTCATAAGCGAGTGTAAAACCCAAAATTCCATATTTTTTGAATCTTAAAATTTAATACAATTTTTTGTTCATTTCTAAATGCCATGTAAGTTTTCTTGGATTATGGATGATGACAATGATGACGCGCAATCAATGTGATACAATAAAAAATTAATTAAAGTCATAAAGAATGCTGAAATGATTATAAGGGTGCTGGAAAATGCATGCCAAGTAATAAGTCTATACTTACTCTGGAAAATCTGCATCGAATAATGGAGCAATGAGATTTTCAATTTTTATCACTAAAAATAAATTATGAAGTTACATGTAATGCATTATAATTTTTGTTTTATTTTTTATTAATTTAGAATTATAATTGTTTCTTACGAACGCGATTTTCGAAGAAATCGTATGCAGATCCAATACTGCTTATAGTAGTGATTCTCATAAACTTATCATTTTCACTAAAATACAAGTGACTGATTAATGTTTGGTAATAAAACCTCATTTAGAAATAATTAAAAAATGAAGTACTCACATCAAATTAAACTCATCTCCTTTTACGATTTCAAACTCTTTCATTTTGTAAAACTTTCGCAAAGTTAGTACATTATTAAAGTAATTTCCTGATATTGTTAACTGAAACATGTACAATGATTGTCAAAAAAGCCAAATATTTGATAGAAAACATGATAAATCAAAATATATAATCGATTAAATTACCTGTTTGTAATAACTGTTTAGTACTGAAAGATTTTTCAATGGTTCTGGAATGCCTAGGACAAAATTCATACTTAAAACTTTTTGTTCTGCCATACTTTTTTCGTCTTCGTTTAGTAAATATGATCTCTTTATCGCTCTTATCGTTACTTGCTTTATATCATTTAATACGCGTTGCACCTTTCGATAAAAACAGTAATGTTGAATAAAGTTTTTATATTGAACTACGCGAATATGGCTACTTTGTAAAATATTAGAATGGAAAACTTGATAAGTATAATTTTATTATTGATTTGTAGAATAAAAAATATTGAATAATTCAATTAATTTATTATTTCAAAACACTACCATTTTGACATTAAACTTTAACAACGAGCTTTTGATCGAATATCAGCATTTAATAATAAAAAAAAAACTATCAAATCAATATAATCAAGTAAATTACTCACATATTTGTCTGTTTTTGACGAAATATATTTCTGTGCAAATGTGTAGGAAAGTGCATGATCTAATGCTGGTTCAAATCCACAAAATCGCCACCTTAAACAATTGTTTAATTCTATTAAGATCCGAAATTTTCCATGGCAATAATTAATTTACAATTAATACCTTGGAATACTTTTTGAAGAATCGTACATAAAATTTTTCATCTCGGAATATAAACTTCTCACTTCGCTACTTGTGTGTGGCAGAAATTTGTGTACAAAGCGCCAATGAATATAATTGACTTAAAAATAAAAAATATAAAATGTGTATAGGTTTAAATATTTGAAAATAATTTAGTCTTGAAATCATAATTCCTCACCTACGGTTTGCGACGGAGTTCTCTGGAGCAATTGTATAAGTCGCGGAAAGTAACTCAAGGTGGAAATGTCGACATTGTCTTCAATACTAACTAATGTCGTTGAATACATTCCGTTTATAATCTTTATCCAATTTAACTGAATTTACAAATGAAAGTATATGATATAATAAGACTTGAAGAAAATTGAATAAGAAAAGGAGAAGAATTTTCTTACCGTATTGTTTTTGTTTTTTATTAGTTGATTGGTTACATTTTGGAATTTGGTCAAAGGTGTCGGACGGTAAAAGTCCAATCTCTCGTTTCCCTCTAGTATCTAAAAATGTGATACTCTTATATTACTGTCGCTCTCTACCCTTATCGTCTGCTCAAATCATTACCACTACTCTTAACATTATTTGAACAATATACTTTTGACAATTCGGCCTCGAACGAGGCTATTTGCTTAGCCCCGACAGCGACTTCCTCCTCGGTGAGGCTGGACTCGCTCGTATTTGCGACCAGCAGCGCTATAGATTTGATGTAATCCACGTAATTGTGAAAGGTCTTCGGGTTGTATAGCAAGGGCTCGCGAACTATCGTCTTGGGTTGGCGTAACTGACGAAGAAGGAGAAAAAAGCGATCGTAAGTACATATGAATTGCGAGATATTTTTAGCTAACGAGCTGGGCGCGATGAAAATTGATGGATGTCAAGTTGATCAAGCCCGCATATATCCATTGAGTCAATAAGCCGAGCGATTGAAAAATCAATTGTTCCCACTCGATGCGATCAGCGATTTAAACTGACTTAATTACTTAAGTACTATGTAATAGTCTATGCTGAGAGGGAAAAAAGACTGAAATCCCTCTTTAATTGCCACGTAACGCGGATATTTAACAGTGATTCTACGTCCCAGTCAAAAACTATATTGGAAATCAACTTTTTCAATTGGTATTTTAAATATAAATTGCACCAAACAATTAATTACTAGGTGTATCTTGAGCATTAAAAAAAATTTAACAATATATATCCTACATTATACTAAAAAATGCCTTAATTAAAAAAAGCTAAGAATTTAATTTACAACTTCGATAGATCCCGTGAAATTATGCAACTGCAATAACGAATAAAACTCATTACCATTATCGTATGAGTGCGTCTAAGGGCATCGCTGTTCACCGACACCTCGTACAGCGGACAGACATTGATCTTGCAGTAGAAGGTGTGCAGCTCCTGCCAGTTGTCTTGATCGGTTTCCGGCTGCTCGCCGAGGACGGGCCAGCCGCGCAGCTCCTTCAGCACCGAGCGGATCGGCGCGATGCCCTGCGCGTCTATACGCTCTAAAAGTAGGCATAACGTTGAGTATATGTACCCACTTTGCACATTAACGGTAAGTACACGTTTATCTATATATACCAGTGTCCATGCACGAGGCGTAGAAGACGCGCGCGATGCCGATCGGTGAGCCGGCCGCTGCCTCGTCGTCGCTGCTGCTGTCTTCGAGTACGCCTAAAAATAATGCCCGTAATTAATCTCTCGATAATCCGCTACTATACTAGACGAGCCGAGAGAGAGAGAGAGAGAGAGTGAGGGAATTTTCCCACTTGCCTTTGAGTTTCGCAACGACGCTGTCTTGCGCCTCGGCGACTAGGGACTTGAAATCCGACACCGAGCCGTCCGGGCTCCTGTACTGGCTCTCGCATGTGTACGTGTAAAAGTCCTCGCACGGGTTCATGTCCCTGTCTGAAATATATAAGTAGTAAGTGCAGCGCGCGAGAATTTTCGATAGGTGCACGCGCGCGTATCGATGTATAACGCGTAGGTACGTGAGATATTTGGCACGGGCTCGTGAAATTAGCAAGCGCGCATATAGAAGCTTTTATAAGACACAATGAATCCCTCGCCGATACTTAAACAATTATCTATTTACAAGCCGATACAAGTGCGAAGATCGCGCCCGCGCGCCGCTGCGCGCCAAAAAGTCTGCAGCGCAAGCTTTTATAAACGAATTTCGCGCTTTATATAGCGCTGTGTTGTTGAAAATTAAAAATCATAAAAAATTATTTATCGATTTCCCATCGATTATCCGATTATGTATAAAAATAAAATTAATTTACTTTGAAAAAAATAAATAAATAAATAAATAAAAAAGCGACTTTAAACTGTATCAACAACTTACTCTCGACAAAAGCACCATCGTCCATCGCCGCGTGGGCGCTGCAAAGCTGCATGGCCAGGACGACAGCCACGCCAAGGGCGAGCCTCGCCGGGGACATCGCCGCCACCAACCCCGTGCAGGCACTGCAGCACTGCTCCCGCCGCTGCAGCCGTCGTCGGTACATCGCCGCGCACTGCACCGCGCGAACAACGCCGCGCGCCGCGAGCAATTCTATTAATATAATGCGATACATTTTTCGCGCCGCGCGATCCCTCGTCGTGTACAACAATGAGGCAGGCGCGCTCGCGCCAACCGCGCGCCGCGCACAACCTATACCTACATGCCGCCAAGAATATTGGCCGAGTAGCGCGAGATTCGATAGATCGTCCTTGTAGCGAGCCGCGGCCAAGACGAGTGACTTAGTTGTACCTATGTGTATGCGCGTACGTGTCTCTGGTAGATATTCGCGTTCATCGCTCATGATTGGCGAATTTAAGTGAAAACGAACGTTAATCTTTTTTCAATATAATTTAATTATATAAGGCAAATGGTTGGACGCATAGGCTGGACAGTTATTTTCATTACCAGGAAATAATGAATATCTTTGGATAACGCGCTTGGAAAATAAAAACGAAAAAAAAAGGTCAATTTGCTTTTCGAAAGTATAACCGAGAAACGAGGTGCGTCGACTCCGCGATGCTTCTAAGGAAAGCTTCGGTGCACCGCGGGTCATTGCACTTGGACACGCAAGAATTAACGGAACGCGCGTGATCATATCGGTCACATATAAAAGCCGCGATACTTTGGCGTGGCAATAATCGCAGAGTTGCGTAGTCAGCAGGAGCATCGATCGCTACATACAGCTGCGCGTTGGTGTGCTAAATCTCTTGGTTCATCGCGATTAACACTTTTTTTTACGAATTCATTATTCTTTATTTCCGAATTGGAGATTGTTTCTTAATGTGAGAATATTACGTCTTCTGATTTGAATAGAATAAAAATTAGTAGTATCTGTTGAAATTTATTTGATCCGGTTTTAAAAGAATAGTTTTTACTCGCTTGTAGAAGTGAAAAATAAGATTAACCCGATAACGCGAAACAATTTATCATCGCACAAAGCTCATACCCAATAAGCCAATGGAAGAATAATTGAATTCTCATATCCATTGCTCCCATACTTGATCAACGCAGCCGCACAACTATGTCGTCACTCCTCCTGCTCCACCTTTTGCTCTTCCTCCAGCTCACGAACGCTGACTTTGAGGAGAAACCGCTGCAAGCCTACAGCCGCAGTCTCAAAGTCAAGCTCTCATCCGAGCTGAAGGACTCGCCGAACCCCTACAGCAGCATCTCCATCGTCTCTCGCACCAAGCCCACTCTGGTCACCATCGAACCCCGAAACGACGAGTCTGCGTACAGGGCCGACGCGGTGATCTCCCGCCTCGACAACGACGGACCGAAGCAGCGATGCTCGTTCCCAGCATTCCGCAGCCATTACAACGAGATCGAGATGCTCGCGTACTCGTCCGAGGACGTGACCGAGATCCTGCTGGTGTCCGTCTGGCCGGAAGATGGTGAGCCCTCGTCGGAGCTGTTCGTCGTGAACATGACCAACTGCGAGTACGAGGCGCATACCCTGCCCGTGGCGTTCTCCGATGAGCCCAGGGAGGGCATGGGACTCGTCATCATGCAACCGTGGTAAGTAAAAATAGTACGTCTTTTATATTTTATCGGTTTGGCAATTTTCTTTTAGGTATATATTTTTAATTGCACCTTTGATAAATACCTATATTTCTATTAATCGTCTATAAACTATATTTTTCTTGACAAATAATATATACATATGTTTCTTAAAAATTCTGTGTAAAATTTGATGTTAGGTACCTAAGAAAAAAAAAATTTTTTCATTTTATATATATATATACTCATAGGGAGCCCTCAAAGTTCGAGATCTTCACGTTCGACGGTAGACGCGAGTGCGGTGCCTACACCTGCCGGCGCATCTACGACATCGAATCCGGCATCATGAGCCGGCCAAGGAAGTTCCTCTGGCTGGACGACGAGGTGAGCCCCAGTATGCGCACGGTCTACAGCTTCGGCGCCCTCAGTAACGGCAACTACGCCGGGCTCCAGACACGCCGACCCCACAAGGCGTCTCTGAGTTACTTGTCCGAACGGGGCGAACTGCTCAATTACACCGCTTTCGAGCTGTTGCAGGCAAGATTCATCGAAATGTCGACCTTGTACAGTGAGTATATAGTTTCTTATTATATTAAACCGCAATGTCTTCAAGTAAATTCAATCCGATTTTTGCCGTACCCATGCAGATAGTATCAGAATTTGCTACGACCGTATGTACAAGCGGAACGAGCTACTCTGCGAGACGCTGAACCCTAGAAAGTCGCCACCCTTCGAGCCTCGCAGATCTAACTTCGAGCTGGGTTACCGTATCGAGTCCATGGCTATACGAAACCTACCAAGAGACAATAAGTTTATACTGCTGACGCTCGGCTGTAAGGCAAACAACCAGTGCGACAAGTACACGATTAAATTGTACATCGTCGATGATGGTGCAGGCAAGATGAAGCTCTCACAGACTATCGATCCGGACGACAGCTGCATGCCGAAAACGGAGTTTTACCCGACAATGTACCGCGAGGGCGATAAAATTTGTGTGTATTATCAGTGCGTTGCCTCAGAGCTGCCAGCTAATATTCTGCGCACCAAGTGCTTCGAGATCGACGACTCATAGATTTGTGAAAGAGGAGACGTTATATTGTGTAAAAATGGCTCTCGTGAGGATATTGTATTATAGCGAAAATATTTTATACTTATATGATGAATATTTAATAAATTATTTATGTATTTAATATTTAAAAATAAGAAATATTTTGTTCTGCAATCGTCGATCTTAATTTAAAAAAAAAAAGTAACATTTTCTGCAACGACATCGCTTAAATAAAAGTAAACGGTATATATCAATATATCAAAGAATTAATGAACTAGTTTGGTTTTTTCCAAATCATATGGTGTAACTTTAAAAAGCGAAAAAAGAAATTGCATAAAACCGGTCCTAGTAAGTATTACAAACTACAAGTATAAAGTGCATGATACGCACGGTCAAACGGGCGGCGAGCATTCTTAACTTAGTTTTTTTTTTTTTTTTTTAATATTTAAAAAGAACTTCCTTCAAAAATAAATCATTTTGTAGAAAAGATGCATGTGCGTTAAAATAAAATAAAATAAAACTAGAGAACGCTAAGTTTAATTTGCTTCTTATAAAATGAAAAAATTTGGATTCTTTCAAAAGTTACATGAATTCAACGATAAGCCTAAAATACCACAAGAATACAATATGGAGCGTTTTCTGAACATTTTTTATATTGGTTAATCAATTATTTAACGAACTAGCGAGATCATGAGCGCTTTATTTTTCTTGCTAGAAGTTTAAAATTGAAATTTATAATTATAAACAGTTATTTATTAATTGAAAAGAATTAACTTCTTACATTTCGATTTACGTACAATACCAGGATGGGTTTCTTTTAAATAAATGTCTTCATTTGGTTACGTTTTCGGTATACCGTAGGTTTAGGGAAATATTTTAGCTACTTCTGACAGTTTTAAATGAAAAAGACCCATTTAAAGATACAAAATCCAAAGTTGTCCCAATTTTCAAAAAAATGGACTTATGAGGTTATACCTCGGAGCCACAGAATTATTCTTCTAAGGTATTATAGTACATAGAATTCTGCATTCTCCAGCGTTAAACCCAGCGATATTATTCTGTAAATCTTCAAATGAAAATATAGAGTTTATTTTTAATAAAATGCATAAAAAACAAATACAAATAATTTTACAAATAGTTTTAATTCTTCTTAATTTTAAAAACAATAGTTGCATGCTTGTAATGACAAGCAACTCCAGCACCTGTATTGACAATCTCGTATAAATCAAATCGTTGACGACACTCAAACCTATTAAATTACTCTTCTCAGGGGTAGCAACAACTCAGCTACGTTGGAAAATATTGTGATACGAAAAATAATCCATGATTCGTCCATTAAATTCCGCTTATTTAAAAATACTGCAAGAATCCAACGACAATTTAACATTGGAATCACCAATATTTAAATAATCTCGATCATCGACGATCTACACTATCCTCCAGAATGAATTAGACTTCAATTCGATTAAGAAAATGCTATACGAAATTACGATGCTCTCACGAAATGGAATACGTCCTAAGTGTCTATTACTACTATCATACATCAATCTTTCATCATCTCGAGTTATCTTTAAGAAAAATTCTATTGACAGCCTGGAGATTCAAGTGCCTCGACATCTCAATCGTAAATCTCAGCAACGATCTTTGCACTGTATACTATTATAAGCCATTCACGCAAATCTACTGTACAGTCATTCCGTTCAACAACTAAGCTGTTCCCTGACAAACTGTCCAATATGAACAACTACCCGCTGAATATGGCTGCTCCTCACTATCCTCCTTTTCTGATGGTAGGAAAGGATGATGCCAATGCTATCATAAAGGTCAGCGGATCTTATTACCGCTACATGAAAATCTTCGCCCAGAAGATGAACGTCCACAGGAGTTTTTTTAAATTCAGTCAGAATTTGTCAGGGTCGCCACTGACTGCATTATAATGTTCGGGAAGTTAGAAACGAACGAGATTATCATGCTGCCAAGGCCATTCTACGTCAGTACATACTTATACCGCTACAACGTCACGATGAGTAGAGTATTCGTCGTCAGCAATTAGTTCACGGTTATCGTCCCGATACTCTCGGTGTCCAAGTTCGATGTGTTCGTCGAAATAATCGTGTTCTTGTTCCTGTTACCGTTGATCGTGGAATTAATTCTCGTGGTCGCGAGAAAGCTAAGAATCCCGCTGACTGAGTGGAACGCTATGCATGTCCTCCAGACTCTGCTGGGCATCAGTCTGGATAGACCGCCGAGGGAGTGCTCGAAGATCAACGATGCACCTCGGACTGATGCTCCTCTCTACAAAATACTCGACTACAATGTTCTCTAGTCTGCTAGATATCAAGCTGCTGCGTGAGGATACCTTCGATACCTGGGATGACGGGTACGCCTCCAACCTCCCGATATGTACCAACAAGTTCATCTACAACCAGTTATACGCGGATACAACGATACCGCGAAGACGCGTTCTACAAGCTGAAGCCGAAGCTTCAGCATGCTGACCACTCGAAATGCCTCAACAAATTAATGAGCCTTGAAAATCGCGTATGCATCGCGATTCGACCCCTCGAGAGCCAGTCACGGCCAAGATCACCGGGATGACTCTGTTTGAAGATAACTGCGCGTTACCTTACGAGCGAGCCTCGGCCTTCGTTGAGCGCTTCGACAAGATTTTCAGCGTCATTGTCAAGTATGGAATTTTGAACTACTGGGAGTCCAAGTTGAACAAGTCGCTGCCCAGCATGAAGAAGCTGGATAATGTAAAGGATGTGCTTCTCATGCAGCTGTTAGTCATCCAGTCATCCTATAGCGATCGGATGATCTCTGGCGACACTAACGTTTATAGTGGAAAAGTATAAGTTTAATATGTTCCACAGTGAAAGAAAGCTAAATATACTATATCTACTTCTTCATAGACAAAATAAGTTATATTTTTCATATTTAAAGTGAATATATATAT
>JAPYZO010003564.1:20615-37378 GCA_030522905.1 Torymus flavipes
ATATATATATCTGTGACAAGAAGAATAAAGAAAGTTTGAGTGCTTCTGGGTGTATAATTATATTTTCCTTCATTCCCAGAAATAACATTCGAATATAAGAAATACAAATTATTGCAACTTTTGTCTTGATACTTTTGTAAATAAATAAAATTTAAATCTTAAACTATATATTATATATATATACTAACAAAATCGTAGAAAGGAATGCCTTTTGAAGTCAATATTGAATTCAATATAGTGGTGTCAATAGGTACTACGAAAACATTGAATTGTGTAAAACTTCTAAATCTTTCTCTCTTTCCACAGCCCTTTTCTTTGCTTTTTTGAAACTTTCATAGTCTTCATCATCTGTAGGTAACTCATATCGACACAGTGGGCATGAATTTGTCTACAATGATAAAAATAATATTAGAATGTTTCAAGTAAAACTTCTGTTATAAGATGTGTTATTACCTTTTCCAACCACGGTTCTATACATTCTTGGTGAAATGTATGGTTACATGGCATGACTACTGTAATTGTGCCATTTACAAACTCTCTTATACATACTGGACATTGTTCACATTTTTCTAAAGGTAATTTTTAGTTATTTATTTTAAATAATATATATTAAAGCACAAAGTCAATATAATAATTCTATTTTTAAATACCACTGTTTGCTTTAAATTCAATTTTTGGTAGATTTTGAACTGATTCTTTTGCTGCTGCAGGTGGCAAACTTTCACGTTCATTGATGAATTCCCACATCCCTGAATCTCTTAAGAAGCGTGCAATTTGTATCAAGTGGTTTGGTTCTTCTGACTGACCCAAAGGAGTCCATCCCATTTCATCAAAATAATCAGCCATTTTTTTTTATCTATAATAACAAATTCTGATGATCAAATAGAAGCGTATAAAAACACAAGTACTAACTTAAATAATTTTATTTCATTTCAATACTTAATATCAGATTGATTTTAAAATAAATTATTCCTTTTGATAGAATATAAGACTTTAATTTACCAGCAAGAATAATGTTTTATATGTTAAGCAACTAAAAGAAAGTATCAAAAACAAATTTTCTTATATAATAAAATACACATATAAATTCAGTTGAATATTTTGAGGAATTACACTCACCTCTAATAAGTATGTGTTCTTTGAAAAATGAATTGTGATTTTCGTATTTTTAACTATCATTCAAAGTAATCCAAATTGAAGACGGCTAACGCAACAGGCATGTTTTCTACTGTCATTCATTGATTTTGCTAACATCAAAAATACAACTTCGTCATCATATAACAAGCTTGAACCACATAACCTCCAACCCATGCAAGTGTTCCTTTTAAATTCCTTCTTCATGCGAACTAGTCATGATTTCAAGGAAAACCCGCCTTCACGTTAGGCGTGACGATCGAGTCAGCTGATTTCTGCTACAAGATCACAAGACCTGTTCTCTGAGACGTATTCTTTCCCTTTTCTCCTGAAATCGTACGGAAAATCAGTAAATAATAAAAATGTCACTTCACTCCGCAGGAAAAGGTAAACTGCTGGCCGTCATCGGTGACGAGGTGAGTGAATTTTGATGGTTTTTGTTTGAAAGTTGAAATCTTGTCTGATTATTGACTTAAATGGATTTGTCTTGTTTTGATGAATTGTGATCTAGAAGGGATGATTTTTCTACTTGCAGGACACTTGTGTGGGATTTCTTCTAGGAGGTGTTGGAGAAATTAATAAGCATCGTCATCCAAATTTCATGGTTGTTGATAAAAGTAAGTTTTCGTTTTTTTAATATTGGAAACATCATATAATAACATCATAACCTTTATAAAAGATGTTTAAATGTTTTAAAACATGAAGTATTTTTTAACATTTTTATTTGTTTTTATCGAGACTTTATTGATTTATTTATTTTTACAATTGTTATTCATTTTTAGACACAGCAGTTAGTGATATCGAAGAGACATTCAAAAGATTCATCAAACGTGATGATATTGACATCATTCTCATTAATCAAAATGTGAGTATACACGACAATACAGAAGCTTATAGTAAGAAATTTTAAAATATAGTAATCAATGCTATAAATTTTTAGTTATTCTTGTCCATTTATACATAAATTATAGTCTATGACAATAAGATGTGTATTGTTCAATACTTTTATTCTTAATTTAACATTTTTATTAATTTAAATTAATGAATTGTATTAAGTATATGTATTTCAATATTACAGATTGCAGAAATGATCCGTCATGTTATAGACAGTCATACACAACCTATTCCATCAGTGCTGGAAATACCAAGTAAAGATCACCCTTATGATGCAAGTAAGGATTCTATCCTACGACGTGCTAAGGTAAAAATTTTAATAACGTTTATTCATTATATATTAAATACCAAAATTTTAAACTATTATTAATCATCTTTATTTAGTAAAATGCTGTATAACAGAAAAATCTTGTTTTCTAAATGATTAAGATCAATAATTAATGATATTTCATAGAAAAATTGCTTTCCATTTTAATGCCTGATTTGTAAATTCTATCTTTTTCAGTTATTTTTTTATTTATTATTTATATTAAATAATTTACTCTTTTATACTCATTAAATATAATTTTTTTTTAGGGTATGTTTAATCCTGAAGATATTCACTAACAACTGCTTCTAATAATTATGGAAGTTTGCAATATAAAATTTTTCTTGTAAATTGAAAAAATAAGAATGAAATATTTATTAGCTTAATCATTGTATTTCGTTGTTGTATTATTGTACAGTATTGTTGAAATATATACAACATTCCGCCACATGTTCTCTGCATCAACAGAATTGAATTTACATCAATTTTCAATTAGATGTTGTAAAAAGGCAAAAAATTATAATCATTGTATTGAGAAGATAAAATAAAACAAATTTCAATGTAATTTTAACAATTTTATTTTCGGGTTTTAAGGCACGACTTCGCGATAAAAACGAGTCGCTCGTGTACAAAAGCTATAAATTACAACGCCAATCATTGTAATGTACATCATACAAGAGAATAAAAGTTTCTTGCTTGGTAACTATACATAGATATTGATTTAAATGTGTCTTTCAAATATCTTAAAATAAAAAAATTAAAGTACACCGCCGGCTAAACTTAATATATATTGGTTAAATATATATATATTTTTTTTTTCATTTATAATGAAAATCGTAATTAACATTTATTACCAATGCACAAAATTTTGTATGAAAATAATTATGTAAAAAATGTTGTGACTTTTACTATTAATTTACAAAATTGGTACACAATTTATTACACGTTTATATTACAAGAAATACTTACATCTTGCTTACACTTTTATTGTAGCAGTATTTGATTATACACAATAACGACATTGATTATCACAGTCCAGCAGTTTCAAATAAAAAGCTAGATGTGCGTAAATTTGTGAAGTTTTAAAATGATTAATGAAATTAATTGTTGAGTATCAACTTTAATTCAATAGAAAATTGTTTTATATTAGAAATGTATAATTTTTCGAAAAGTATTAGAAAATATAATTATTTAAACTCTAATTAATAATATAAATTTAGATATAATTAATACAGCACGTTATAATGCAATCAATGATCATATTAAAAATAGTTGAATACTCACTAATCAATTTTTTTATAACCAATGTATAAATATTTTCAACAAGAATAGTGCGAGATTCAGAGTTTACATGTAAATATCTAAAGAGATATTTTCATGTAGAACATTAATAAATGAAAAGTAATTAATCTGCAAAATGCATTATAAATATAAGCACTATTTAGTTTTCCTAATTTAACAATAAATTATTAACAACATCTAACATTTCTATTTTCATGTCATGTGGAAATTTAAAATATTATTTGTAGTAAAATTACTCTCATTCATTTACAATATATTTTACAAACTGTAGTAACGACACATAATGTATAAATAATGAATCACCTAACACAGAATTATTTTTTTTAGAGATTAAAAAGTCTATCTATGTATTATATATTACAATAAAATTTCTTATTCAAATAATTAATCAGATAAATACCTAATTTAAAAAGAGATTTTATACACAAAAGTGAAAAAATCTTTTCAAGATCTAATAATTACTCATAAGTAAACAGAACGACAATACTATTTCAAAAATAATTTTTTCCATCAATCCATAAATTTGTATGTAATGAGGAAAACTTATTTTTGATATGATTTTTAAATTCTCTTAAAATTAATATAAACATTAGTCTTCCCTTCATTGAATACAAAAGTATATTCTCTAATAAATAGTCGCTAGCATAGTAACACTGGAAAAACATGCAGATTCAGCTATTGCATTATAAATTGAAAAATCTTGGTTTTTTTTTACTTTTTTGATTTTGAGTTTAGTTTATAAAAGTTACTTTGTATTCATAAGAATTTCAATCAATAAAAATCTTTCTGAATATTTATAAATTGTATGAATCTATAAATCTAGTGATGTTTGAGTGTATATACAATGCATGTATCTATCATTGGAATAGTAGCGAACAATTAAAGTCAGTACAGAATAATATATACTAGAACTTTAACATAAGCAAAAATACAAATTATTTCCTGAAAAATTTATAATTAAAAATGATTCTCACACGACTGAGAATGCCCTTGGGCGACAAACTCACACTGATGCAAGAAACATTTTTATCGCACTAACATCGAAATTATGTACTATGTATGAAATTTCGTGACAGTACTGAGAGGGTTCACTAATTAGAAATGATCTTACTGTCTAACCAGTCTGTTACACAGTGAAATTTAATGTAGTTACCTTGACAGATCTTTTTAATTGTCAGAATCTTCTCGTTCTTCTTTTACTGACATGAATAACTTCTGAACAAAGTGCGTGAGCTTAGCTGAAAAGATGTAATAAATTTGTGAAAAAAGAACAGCAGTTTGTCTTTCAAGAAATAAAAAGTTACGCGATATTAGTGGCTGTATATGGAACAAGCAGTAAAAAAGTAATCTTATGTTTTAAACTTATATTGAGAGTACTCAGTCCACTTACCATTCACTTCTTGGAATTTCAATGGCTTTTTCTTCCAAGCAACTCCAATTATATATGCAGGAATGCCAGATAAAGTAATAAGAACTCCCATACCTACTTCATAAGGCCTTGCATAACATGGTACTAATACCAAAAATGCACATATGAAAACAAAAATAATTGGAATCCAAAGAGAGACCTACAAGAAAAATATAACTTATATTTAGGAGAAGCTTTTCTAGTAGATTATAAAAAATATTAAACTTATTTACTTTGATGGGTCGGTCCATGTTAGGTCGCTTATATCTCAACCATAAAATTCCAGCAACAGAAAGCATTATGAATGTAGACTCAACAATACTGCAGTATGTAATTAGTACAAAAATGTCACTTGTACATAACATAATAAGTGATAGGATGCACTGGAAAATTATTTATATTCATTGTTTGTTCCGTTATCGTAATTTAACGAAATTCAATTTAACAGGTAGTTACCAAAAATACTAGTGCTGGAGTTGGTGTAAACCGTTTAACGTTTATATGACTAAGCATTGTAGGGAAATGACCGTTTCTAGCACCAACAAAACACATCCTTGATGAAGTCATTATATGAACACTTAATCCTCCAAAAGCTGAAATAGCAACCATCAATGGAATGACCCATGACATGTAGCCCAGAAGTTTATCTCCAAATGTCTGTTAAAAGATTGTAATAAAAATTAATTTAACAAATAATGAGTTCATTTAAGATAAATTTTACCGATTTAATATGAACTCACAACTGCAATAGCATTTGATGCTATCATTGCTTGCGGTGTTAAAACTGCTAAATAAGCAACATTTGCCAAAACATAGATTAGTGTTACCAGTGGCAGTGAAATATAGATAGCACGAGGTAAATTGCTAAAAAAAAAGGAATAATTAATTTTATTAATAGCTATAAAATGAAATATATTTCTTATAAAAAATAAGGAATTCCTTCTTACACATAAGGATTCTTAAGTTCTTCAGTCATAAAATTCAAATAATTCCAGCCTGAGTATGAAAATATACCAGAATAAACTGCCACAGCAATTTTCCCCGGATCAGTATTTGTGTTATCAAAGGCATTTTCAAAATTTTCAGTATGCCCTATAAATTTACAATAATTTAATTTAATTCTTTACGATAAAATGTAAAGGAATGTTTTGGATACAGTATATTTATGTCATTATATATACATACCCATGAACAACCAGACTAATCCTGCTAAAATAATTACCACTAAAGCACCAATTTTTGCAAACATAAAAACATTTTGCATTTTTGTTGTTTCTTTAACATCGTAACAATTAACGAAAGTCAGGAAACCTACAAAAAGTAATGAATTGAAATGACTATGATAACATTTAGTTTATAAAGAATAGAGTTGTAAAAACTTACATATAGTTGCAGCAGCTAACAACCTAACAGCATCATCAGGAATGGAACAGTTAGGAAAGAATGGTTGAAGTGCATATTGAGAAAAAGTTAAGGCCATAATTGCATTAGTAGTAGGTCTGAAAAATATTGCAGCTCAACTTTAATAAAACTAATTCAATCTCAATAAAAAATTGTAAAACATCATTGCCAACATATAAGACTTACACAAAGATCAGATTTGCTGCCCATAGGTATAAGAAGGCAGCTAAATTTCCAAAAGATTCATGAATATAAGCATAATCACCACCACTGCGAGGTATGCTAGTACCAAGTTCAGCATAACACAAGGCACCAACCATTGACAATAGACCACATAATACCCAAATAATTAATGATAGGCCAACACTGTGTACTTCTTGAATAACTCCTTTTGGAGAAATAAATATTCCTAGAAAACAGATATATATCATTTAAATTTTTAATTGAAGAGCAAATAACACTTATTTTTATCAATAATTTAATAAAAATTGATAATACCTGAACCAAAAATTATTCCTAAAATAATAGCAACTCCCTCCAGCAGACCCAGCTGCTTCTTCATTTGTACTTTTTCTCCACTTTTTACATTCTTCATCACTGTTTCTTTAGCCATTTTAATTTTTAGTAACTACTCTAATATCCAATCTGAAACAATTTGAATTTATGTAAGTGGAATATAAATTTAACTTTTAATAGAGAAGACCATTTATCTTGTACTAAGTAACTCTTATAAGCAAAATATGTGTACAGTGGCTAATTGTAACAGATAAGTAACTACTTATAAGAAGTACAACCTCTTATATACACTTAAGTGTAAACAATCCTGCTTGCCTTTGATTGTAGTACTGCTGCCTACAGCAGCACTACAATCAAATATTAACTATCAACAATTATGAAACAGGACCTTAATTGATGAGTTGAAACTGGAGAAAAAAAATGATGCAAGCCTGAAAAGTCATTGCAACATTGGCACTGACCTTCCCCAATAAAATAGAACATTCAAGTGGCGTATAAGTAAATGAATAGCTAATTACTCTATTGATACACTACTTGACAGTTATTTAAAATTGATCATATTACAGATACAAACAATTCTAGAATATTTTTAGGAATACTTTCACCTGCCCTCATTAAATCCCACAACGCATTAACCAGAAATCTACATTAAACAGAAATCTAAACCCAACAGAATTAAAATAAAAAGCTCCCTTCCCCTAATCCTAATTTCTGTATTTACCTAAACAGAAAATCTTATAGCCCGCGCGCTGCTAATGAGATAAGCGTGGCTCCTATATATATATGCCTGTAATATTTTCGCGACAGACACACGCGTGCTTCGTCGAAATAGACCGATGCCGAAGCGACCCTGACACACCACGCGGCCGATGATCACGAACGTCCACGCGAAACTAAATCGCCGGACGTAAAAGGTGAAGTAACAGAGACAGAGAGAGAGAGAGAGAGAGAAGAGTATAAGAAATAAATTACCGTGATGTGTTGCTAAAGCACGTGCCGCACGCTGGCCATGTGCACGACGATACGGTGGCAACGAACGAGGTATTATAAGGTAGTCGCACCGCGGAGCACGCTCGCTAAGTACGCTACACGCAGCCGCAGAAACGACCGTTGTATATATATATATATATATATAACGTACGAAAGGTGTACAAGACTACAGCAGTACATCCACTATCCAGGACATCCAGGTGGGTATTTATAAGTCTCCTGTCGTGCTATTGGCTGTATTTTTTCGACGCGAACATCGCTTCGAACTATTTTTTTCCCCCGAGAACTCACGTATACGATTTTCGTCTTCTTATATATGTAACATACGATGTTGAAATGTAGTTGGATTTGAAAATTATTATAATTTAGAGAACACGCATTTGAATTATAAATTAAAAAAACTTATTTGAATTGTATTACCCGCTATTTCCATCTAATCATATATGTTTATAGGGTGACTTCATAACCAGTGGTGGAATAGGCACCAGCGAATGAACATTTTCTTTAAATATATGAAAATATCAAGCTTTCTATGTATTGTTTATCCTTGTAACCCTTGAAAGTTTTTATTTCATTTTATATAAAGATTCTACATAAAAAAAAATTATCTTGTTAAGAATAAAATCATAAGATCGCCGCTATTATATGTGTATTCACTGGCGATGTATTCATTCACTGGGGCAACGTATATAGATATACTGAGATTGTGTGTTCGTTTACTGGGTTTTAGGAAATATTTACAGATTTTTATTAAATAAAATTTTTACTTTGATTCTTTATTCAAAATTTGCTCACCGACGTAAAGTTTGAACATTTTAGAATATAAATTTCAAGAAAAGTTACAATTTCCTTATTCGTTCATTCAGTGGTGAAGTCATCCCACCTATACTTCGATTTACTTGAGTTTGAAATTTGAATACCATAATAGTATTTCTGCTGGGGTTTGGTAGTTCCAATATTTTTATTTGTTTTGTAAATTTTCATTGAAAACACGAATTACTGACAATTTGTGACAATAATAAGGTAATTCTGATAATACAATTTTGAATTTTCCGCACAGTTGAATCAACTGCAGAAGAATCGATCTCTCGACATATTCCAACTTAGGGAGTATTTACAGTAGAGGCGCGTTAATCATCATTTTCGCGTCAATGGTCGCTTACCTGACCATTGACCAATTACCGCTTGAATCGAGTAGAGTAAAGAGTATCTAGTCCGCTGGAGTCAAGCTGTGATTGGTCGCCCAGTTTGAACGCGCACCTTGACGCGCTCCAATGTGCGTCCCCACTCCCCCAGCCCCCAGTGTAGATGCTCCCTAATGAACGTTAACAAAATTCACGCATGTCGCCATCGTGTCTTCGATCTTCGTGCTTCGTGATGGTAATTTGCATTGTCTCGAAGTAGTATAGAGAGAACATTGCGCGCATACCTACCGAACGCCGCGCAGTCGCGATTCTGGTTTCTCCGTTTTTTATATCAAAATTGTTAGTAGAGAAATGGCGTCAGCCATGGACGTAGAAGAAGAGGATATTGATATGCCAACGTCGAGCAGCGGCAAAGGCGAAAAGAAGCGTTTCGAAGTAAAAAAGGTAACATCTAAATTTTGGGATGACATTGTTTACACTAATTTCAATTATTACAACCGACCTAACCTCATTTTTGCCTTGTCACGCTATTTGCTTTTGTTTCCATTGTTTTCCTACTTATTTTCCATTGTCATTAACCATATCTTCTTTATTTACAGTGGAACGCCGTTGCACTATGGGCCTGGGGTAAGTTTGAACGTGATTCGTACGGTTGGTTCTCAAGGTGAATAAAATGGGTTACCTAACCTATAAATCTGTTTTGTGTTTAGATATTGTGGTTGACAATTGTGCTATTTGTCGAAACCACATTATGGATCTCTGCATTGAGTGCCAAGCTAACCAAGCATCTGCTACAAGTGAAGAATGCACAGTTGCATGGGGTGTATGCAATGTAAGTATAGTTTTGTCATACGATCTCCGACTAGATTAGTTTTTTTACTGAAAACATTACAAAAACAAAATTTGTCTTGGAAATTCGTATTATTTAATCAGAGTAATATTGTTGTCATAAGTTAGAATGTAATAAATATATATCATTGGTAAATCTATATAGTACAGTACATTTCATTCAAAATTCAGTAATATATGGACAAAAGTGCTAGGTTTTACATGTAATTTCCATGGTAGTAAATAACCCTCTTCAATTGAATAATAATGATTATTATTTCAGAATTTTAAATTTCACTATATCATATTCTATTCTTGTAAAAAAATGTATAAAAATTGAAAATTTTGTATTATATAGAATCTAATAAAATATCCACGGAGATTACAGGAAAAAATTTGTGTACTTTTGCTGAGAATCACCCCATATAGTCATATTATTAATAATTTTTATAGTTAATATAATTTAATTTATAGCATGCATTCCACTTCCACTGTATTTCTCGTTGGCTGAAAACAAGGCAAGTTTGTCCACTTGATAATCGTGAATGGGAATTCCAAAAGTGAGTTGTTTTTTCTTATATTTCTAATATTTTGAAATGTGCTACAAAATGTATATTTCTACTTATTGTTTTATTATTTACAGGTATGGACATTAGGAAAATCTTTTCTTATATAAATTCTTTTTTATGCAACTGCGTGGAAGTGGAAACAAAAATTATTCAAGTGGCTACAGCGATATGTAAATTTAATTATTTTGTAATTCGTTATGTGGATGCGATGTGCATATTATAAAACAAATAAATTATTTTTCTTTTAATTTTCATCAATAAGTATGATGTATACTCAAGCTGTATTTTCTCATTTATAGGTGATACAAATAAAAAAAATGATTTTATTTAATTATTTTTATAATGTAATCAACATGTATAGCTGTACTAATATCTAATTCATTTTAATTTTAATTTGTAGTATTTACACCTAGGATATGGAAAATAAGATTTCGATTTTTGTTGTCCTGCATAAAGTAATTATTTCAGTGAAATGAATATTTTTCTTTTTAAATACAATATGTCAAATGTCTACTCTTTAATAACTAGATTACAAAATTACGATTAATTAAATTTCTTCATGAATACTGCTTTTTCAATTTTCAAAAACCTATGTATGTAAAATAATTTTGCAAAAATCTGACTATGCTAAACTATATTTTTTACGTTAGATGTATATACAAGTTTCTTATAAAAGATTTAAAAATGAATTTTGAACTTCGATTATGTTAAAAAATGTTTTTATTTTTACACAAAATAATTTTAAATGTGACACGTGAGTGCCACCCGTTACCCACGATTACAGAGACCTGTTTTTTTTTTTTTTTTTTTTTTTTTTTTTTTTTTTTTTTTTTTTTTTTTTTTTTTTTTTTTTTTTTTTTTTTTTTTTTTTTTTTTTTTTTTTTTGCAATCGTCGGAAACTAGGGGTCTCGCATCCCCTTAATTTTAAAGGCCGGGAACAAACAGTTAGATCTTTCTTCTATTAATTCACAGCAACAACCACTCTCACAAGCATTTTCATAAAAATCCACAAACACTTCATCAACCCTATCATATCCTCACTCCTCTTGCTTGATAGTATTGTCAGGATGTTCAAGTCTCGGATTTCCCTCTTCGTCGATCCTGAGATTGCTGGCCTTGTAATTGAGCACGTTGGTCGTACGGTAGGCGTGCCAGATCTGAAAACCGCGCTTGTAATAGGCGGGCAGGGCGTCGAAGCCTCCCTGGCGCGCTAACTCGTCGTTGTACGCCCACTGCGCATCACCGAGAAAGTGAGCGTAGCGCTGCATCTGGCTGGGTTTGAGGTGATACGCCTCCTCCAGCATGGCTGAGCGCGTGGGCAGCGGCGCCGCCTTGCCGCGCAGCAGCTCCACAAAATAACGAGCCTATATATGCAATACAGAAAAGATAATGGTTATAAGATAGGTGGAGGGGCGAGGGTAATTTTTTCTATTAGTGTTTGGAAGAATTTGCCTTCCATTCGATTATGAGAATATTTAAATTTACTTTTAAATGAGACTGGCAAAGTTAGAGATTCTGACGACTTGTAGAATGTGCGAAAAATTATAACGTTAACAAAATTCTCATTACCTGTACGTAGAACAGAGGAAAATGAACGACAAGAAGCGGCAAGCCGACGAGAGCCATTGACGGATGCTCGACGTTCACCAGGTGCTTGTACAGTGGCGCAACGCGATTGTCCTCGACTTTGATGTGGCTTGCCTCGTCAAGGAAGGGGTATGCAAACTCATAGCCTGTGCAATAGAGAAACACGTCCGCCTGGATCTTGCTCCCGTCCTTGAGGATGAGAGTGTTGCCCTCGACCGATACGACGCCGGCGACTTGGATTATGTTCTCAGGCAGAGGACTTGTAATCCTGGAAAAATAGAGTCGATAACGTATTTCTTTATCCATTAAACTTGGACCAATTGAATTGATAATAAGTATGAATATTGAAACTATATTCAATTTGGTATCGGCTGGTATCTGTATTAAATGATATATTTCATGTTGATGTCTGTGGGTGTTGATTAAGTTTTATCTGACGATTTTAGAAAATTATGCCGATTCGTCATGGATGTTGATTATATTTTATCTGCCAAGAAAAGAACCGCAAGCTAGAAAAATGCAACAAGTGACACGATGTCACACGAATCAACGAGTAAAAATAATATATGTTTTCCACGAGCAAAAATTATAATCTATCAATAAAAAAAAAATAAAAAGCACGGCTCGCTGTAATACACAATGTTATCGAATAGATACATAGCCTCATGTGTCAAGGGCATCTAATCGAATGAAAACACGAAAAACTGTCTAGTTACTATACGCAAACCTATCCGATTATAAGAAAAAACAACTCCACTCACTTTGGTTTATTGTGACTGAGGTAAACCGTCTTGGCGCCGTACTCGGCGATCTCAATACTGATATCGACGCCGGACGATGAGGCGCCGAGGATGACGACCGTCTTGTTGGCGAACTCCTCGGGCTTCCTGTAGAAGTGACTGTGCATCACGTGGCCGGGGAAAGTCTCGATGCCCGGGATCTTTGGTACTCGCGGCCTAAAGTAGTGTCTGCGGCATAAAAATATCGTATATTAATAAGACTACATAATTGGATATAATTCTTGATTAAAGATGGGTATTTACCCGTTGCAGATCATCACAGCGCTGCAAGTAGTTTCGGCAGTGGCATTCGTATCTAAGTTACGTGTCTCAATCCTCCACTTGGTCGAGCGCCAGTCGCCGTCGCCGAGTACTGGCGTCACTTTCTCCACTAGTGTGTTAAACTACGTTGATAATTAATAAAGATTTTTAATTACAATCGGGTATTATATATACTAGAAAGGTATCACATAATTCGTTTATAAATTACTTTGATATACTGTCGCAGATTAAAATGATCCGTGTAGTTCTTCAGGTACGACAGGACCGTCTCGTGCGTGACGCAGCTGCGATCGTCGCCACCGAAGTGACGATAATCCGGGAACGCCATCAGCTCTTTCGGCAGATTAGTCCTGCAGAACGAAAAATATCCATCAATCACTCCCATCACGGATACACAAGTGATATATAACACTAGTAATTTATACCTGAGGTACTTGTACATGCTGCTGTGTACAGGCAGATTGTGCTCGTCCACGTCAACGCTGTCACTGTAGATCCAGACGCCGCCCACATCGCTGTTACCCTCGAATACAACGACCTCGAATTCGTCAGGATAGGCGGCGAGATTCTTGGCTGAGGTGAGACCCGTGGCCCCGGCGCCGATCACGCAAACGGTTTCCTTCTTCTTCCCCGTCGCCGAGGCGCTGATTGCTACCGCTAGGCATAGCAGGAGCACTACCTGCGACGCAGTTTTCGATGCGAGGTTCCACCTAATTCGCAGGAATATAGTGGTTTATTTGTATTGGACACGTTAGATTATTCGAGAAGTATAATATTTGGTTCGTGTTTGTATAAAGTATTTTAGAATAAAAACTAATGGAAATTTATTACCATAAATCGTAGTGCAGTATGAAATATAATAAAATTAATGAAGCTATCTGCGGCCACATATATCTCTTCAAACTAGTTTATAATTTAATCGTCTTGCTCATTTTTTCACAAATATCGGAATCAGTATCATACGTTGAATTCTTGTTTTTAAACAAATTGTACTATTATTGTGTTGCGCGTAAAAAAGTTTTGCATTCTATTATATTATAGAAAATAAATAATATCACATAAGAAAGTGAGTGCCGAGACTACTTTTAAAATTCTCCACTTAAGTGACAAAATAATCCGATTATAACAAATTATTAAAAATAAATTAAAATAATAGACGGTATACGTATTATATATACTCACATTATCTCCCTGTCTTTCGCTCTCTTTTCTATTTCCAAACGCAACCGTCTTTATCGAGTTCGGCACCGCAACTAGCCTGCAGTCCCGTGCGTTCTTACTATAAGTATATATAATAACCTCAACGACATGGCGCGGTGGGGGATCAGGATTAGGGATGTAGAAAGATTACGTGAGAACTGGAGCGACACGCCGCGACATCTTACAAACTTTTCCTTCTTTTTTCCCTCTCTCGTATAGTTTTGTATTCTCGTGGTGCGATAAACAAAGACATAAATTGAGTGGCGATAAGGACATGAACGCGTGATTACTTTGGATTCCGAAGTATCTTGTGGCGAACGCACACGTGAACGCACCGAGAATCATGCATTTAATTTTTATTTTGATCTTCATACGTGGCCTTTAATAAAGTGTGTTTATAGTGCAATTGATTTTGTTTAATCTTACATATTATAAAAAGTTTTTCTTTCATATTTTCGATTCGTAAGTTTAGCAAATATTTTTTAATATTTTGGTAAGACACCCGATGTATTTTTCACAGAATTGATAGCTCTTTTGGACTCCCGTTGGTACTAGATTAATCTTCTGACGTGATACGATCTGCATACGTGTAAACATGGGCAGAAAGTTTGAGAACTAACATTCAACTTTGTATTTTACCAATTGTGCAATGAATTCGCTGATTCTTATGGTATATCTAAAAAGATAAATTCTTTGTATAAAACGAGCATTCGTTGAAGCTTTATCGCGTCCAAGAGTACGGAAGTGTAAGTTGTAGATGATCATAAGAACAAAATAATAATTTATACTTATTGGAGTTTATACTTCTATACGAAAAGAATTATTATTATTACTAGAATAATATTTTTGAATAACGTATTCTATATTCCTCATGATGTACATTAAACCATATGCAAACTCCTTGAGTAATAACAAAAAAATTAGGTTTTAAAATATATTTAGGCAACTATGGTATTCTTGAGTTCTTTATAAATCATTTATTCAATCAATTGGATAATATAAACAAAAGATTTTGATGTGTTTTTTACGACGTCCATAGTACAAAAATTCTGTTACTTCAATAGAAAAATTCATGCATCAATACATTCTCTTCTGGAATGTAAAGTCTATGCTAAATACAAAAATTTATTCTTATAAATACTCTTTTTCATTGGTATCATAACTTTAATAAACTATTTTTGATAACTTTCATTGAAACTTATCGTTATCGCAGTCATTTTGATTATTGACTACTGTGGGATCTTACAGTATTAAGTTTAAACTAAAAATCAAATAATCAAGTAAAATATAATTAAAGTACAAATTATTAAAACTCAAACGTCATTAGCAATGACTTTGTACTTTTTAATTGTACAAGCAAAAGCTATATTAAGTATCTTCGATAATTTTAATGCTGTGGTAACACAAATGCTGCGTTTACCGTGTCTATAGATTGCGTAAGCATTTACGCGTACAATTTCAATTATTCCAATCGTTCATCACCCGTACGATAGCTTACAAGCTACTAAAATAGGAAAATAAAAAACAAAGATAAACGCAATGATTGTGCAACATTTGTCTTTGGAATGCTACGTTAATACATATACGTAAATGCACTACTCTTTAATGAAAGAGTAAAAAAAGGAATGCTTCTACTTATATTCCTAAAAATTGATTACTGGTGTAACAATACTCTCTTTCCATTTGATTTCTATAAAACAACAACAATGATATACTTGCACCGAGCTATTAACTCTGCGATTCATCGTGCGTCTCTACGCTGCGACCCTTATTATCCACAGCTGCAGGATCTGCACCCATGGTTAACAACCATTTCAATTCCAGTTTCTTTTTTTCCTTCGCGGCGTTGTGCAGCAGCGTGCATCCACCAGCCTTGCGACATTGTATAATAATTTCTTTCTCCACACCGCTCTTAACCCAGGATTCAACGTCCTGGTGTCGGAACAATTTGGCCACCGAGCTTAGAAGTCGCTCCAACTCGGTGTCACCTCCAACACCAGCCCGAATTAATTCAACAGGCGATTTTCGCTGGGCATTATAGGCGTTGTATGCGGCGCCGAGTCGCAGTAGGGCTCGCACGGCCGGTAGGTAGTGCAACTTCACTGCATGATGGAGCAGCGTGTTCTTCGCGCGGTCGCGTGTGCTCGGGGCGACGCTGACGTACTTTAAGCGCTCGACGATACGCTCTTCGTTAGCAAAGATCCGCGGCTCGTCGCTCAGCAGATCAGCGAAGAGTTCATGTAGCGTCTGCAGGAGTTGAATAGCGCGACTGCGTCGCGAGTCGCCAAGGTCCAGGGGCCGGCGACCCTGGCGGTCGCGCGCGTCCAGCGGCGCGCCAGCTCTCAGCAGCGCCTCCACGCACGCCTTGCTGTCGCTCTCAGCTGCATAGTGCAGAGGCGTTTTCAGACCATGGTCCACACC